>QAXF01001705.1:10289-21928 GCA_004335645.1 Dunaliella sp. WIN1
ACACACACACACACACACACACACACACACGCACACACACACACACACACACACACACGCACATGTGCAGGCATGGGTGGGAAGAACCTAGAGAAGATGGTGGCATGGTTTGCAAGCCCAGAGAACAAAGTCCTGATTGACAGGCTGGCTGAAGCTGGACTCGCATGCGTTGATGGTGTTAAGGGTCCTAGAACCCCTCAAGCTGGGGACACATCTCCTGGAGCTGAGGATGTCACTATCAGCAGGGATTCTGGCGCACAAATAGCTTCTCCTATTGAAGGTCCTTTGAGCGGCAAGTGCATTGTGATCACAGGTGAGTATCTATGTGCGTGCGTGTGTGTGTGTGTGTATGTGTGTGTGTGTGTGTGTGTGTGTGTGTGTGTGCGCACGGGCGCAGGCATGCGAGATCTGCTGTGATGCAGTCATAATTTAAAATCAAGATTCCCACTGCTTTCTGTGGAAGCCCTTTTCTGGGAGATAGCTCAGTACATCGTTGTCGAGAAGACGACCTTCACACACACACACACACACACACACACACACACACACACGCACGCGCGCATACATACCCACACAGGCACATGCGAGACTGGGCCTCGCCATCAGGTAGCGGAGATCCTGGAGGGGCTAGGAGCTGTTGTTGACCCACGTATGACAGCCAAAACAACCACAATGGTGCGCGTTGCCTTATTGTGCATTGCAGCAGAGCTCTCCTCAATGTGAGCATCTCTGAGTGCTTTGTAATATGATCATGATATTGCTTATGTCCTGCCCTCAAGAAGGCCATCATTGTGCGCAAATAACGGAAAACTTATCCTGAACTCGCATCGCAGCACACGTGCAATCTGTACCTCAGAAACAAGATATAATACGTGCATGTCCTTTTCAATCCCCTACCTCAAACATCCCTCAGCTGCTTCAAGTTCAGCAAACAAATAGTGCTTAAAAATGCAGCTGCAGCAAGAAACAAAGACCAGAGAGAAATGAGCTTCACGCACTCCAGTAGGCCACCTCGTGCTTCATCAGTATGGTCTGCCTTAAATCGTCAGCCAGGGGGGAGCCGAGGGTCGGTGTATGTTTTTCTTGGCTTTGATGCCTAATTGTCCACAAGGGTAAAACCATCTTGATGGCCCTCTTCTTCCCTGTCGCACTCTGTGTGCTTAGGAGCTCTCTCCTCAATTGATAAGCAAAGTCCTTCAAAAGGTTAGATGTCCTTCTTTTTATGCATGCAATGAAGAGAGGATGTACTTTGATTAGGTACACACATGGTGCTTAATCTCTGTGATATTTTCACAGCAACGCCATACTGCTGGTCAATGGAAATATGGGTACGGAAAACACAGCAACGCCAAGCTGCTGGTTTGGAAGTATATGGGCATGAAATTCAGGGCGGTAGGCCATATTGACCGTTGTATTTCAATAGAGTACCAGAGTTTCAATGCATTGCTGCTCACCATGTGCACCCTTGAGGCCATTGCCCCAACGGTACGTACCTCTCTTACTGCTTCCTGTTCCAGGTTGTGGGCGAAGCCCCTGGCAGGGGTGGTGCGCCCTCCTACTCTGTGTCTAAGGTGGAGGCTGCAAGGAAAAAGGGCGTGGATGTCAAAACTGAGAAGGAGATGCAGAAGGTTATTGAGGAGCTGCAACAAGGCGCCTCAAAATGATGGTCTAGAGATGTTTAGGACCTGTGAGTTAGTAAACTTAATTGCGTGGCTGAGTTTTACAAGGAGGGCATTGCATGCTTTTGCATGTCATGCATTCCTTGCTGAGGCTATAGACCCTTTCTGCGTGCATTTTTTAAGCATGGGATGTAATCTGCGCTGTCTCTATTGCGTGCATTGTCTAGTTGTTTCTTATCAGCACATAGAGCTGGTGGGCCATACATTGAAGTTAGCGTGCTGTGCTTGTTCAGTGCCTGAGCCCATGACCCAAGCGTGCAACTACGCCTTGTTGTGCAACTTCATTGCACCTCTGGGTTATAACAGCATCCACTCATTGTCTGTACTCAATCTGCTCGCGCGGAGACTTCGTGTGTTAGCCCGCTAGTCTAACTTTTTTGGAAGCTAATTGCCAGCTTTGCGCTCGCTACTGACTCCTACTAGGATCCCCCTGTACGTTTGGAAACCGGTGCACGCTCATGAGCATCATGTCCGGCCCCTAGGTTGTACTGACCTAGCTAGGGGCTCTGCATTGCACCCTGGTCCATGTTGCCATGGACATCCAGCTGTGACTTTGCTGCTGACTTTTCATGAGACTGATGAGCAAAGCCTGCATTTGTTTTTTCTTGATCCTTGAGCACCTTCTTGTACACATGTTCGAGTTTGAATGATGCTTTTCAGCCTGGGCCGGCATCAAGCTGTGTTGTGCTATGCAAAACACAAGTGCTGTACGCACACCTTATTGTGTAATTCAACAACAGCAGGCTGCTTCTTTGATCCTACCATGCCAGAGAACTTTGCTCCCAGTTTGTTTGCTGCAGCGATGCAATTGACCTAAGAACTCTGTGGTAGGAGAGTGGACTTCACAACTAAGGTTAAGGTTACATAGCTGTACCTGCCTGCAAGGGCAGCTTAACGGAAGCAGAAGACGCCTGCAACCAACAGAGCCAAAAAAAACAGGAAGAGAGGCAAAAAAGGCTACCAGGTCGGCCACAGCATCTCTAGAGGTGCCGATACTAAGAATGCCATTGTACCAATTCTTCACTGGGACAGTCTAAGTAAATGTGTTCTGCATCTGGGACATTGTGCCAATAACGTTTTCTGCAATTTCTGAGCTCAGCCAGTTTCACTACCACAAGCACAACCGTGGAACCATGAGCACGCCAACATCATTGCTTCAATTTGCAAGAGTAGCTCTTTAGGCTCATCGCTAATTGCTACCATCAGCAATCATATATTTCAAGGCCATAAAGACCCAAGACATACTTCAAAGACTACAGCAACAACTGCTTAGTTCAGACTGTGCTTTCATTGCACTTTCATCCTGCATGTTGGTGTTTCGAGCCCCATGATGAGTTATCCAGGGCTGTGATTCTTGTGGCTGCAACATAAATTAGCAATGCAAAAAAGAATGTTGAGACAGATGCGCACCAGGTTCCTAGAACATAACCAGAATACCTGTGCTATGCCAGATTATGACTTGGGCAGGTCTCTTCTTTGCTCGACATCAGGCTCATTAGAGCCCTCACTCCTTTCCAATGCACGCAGTTGCATGGTAAACCAATCAAACTTTTGGTGGCCATACTATGATAGGGATTCACCATTCAGGCATGCCAAAGATAAGCAAGGCAGCCAAGCCCACCCCTATAGCAATTGCACACCCAGCTTTCCCATCAACATGAGACCTTTTGGGCACGGTATGACGACTGCCTGGGTGGCCCTCAGCTCTGTCTGCTGCAACTTCAGGGGGACTTGGAGCGGGATCTACAAAGGGCCAGCCTTGGAGTAACCACAGAAATCGAATTTTCAGTGCCTGTGCATGGTTGAGTGCAAATTTGTGTTGGAGCCAGAAAGTGGCTGGTAGCTGCTGCTTGGGATGATGCGTGCATAAAGCCTGGCAGGCTTCTACACTCCTGCACTTGTTCTTGCTTTGATGTTGAGACAGGAACAAGATCTGGGAGGCCAAGAGAAGGAGTAAAAGCAGCAGGTCCAACCTTTGCAGTGGCAGGTTTGCAGCCTTCTGGGAGTACCCATTTGCTTAGCAAAAGGTGTGTAGGTAAGAAGATCACTGGCAAAGGACCCACGGTGGGCAATGATCCACACAGGCCCGTAAGGCCTACCTCAGAAGACAGGACAAGCATAGAAACAGTCGAATACCAAGCCAGTGAGGTCTACTTCACACGATAAAGCAGACTACAAGCACGAGGGCAAATCACTGCCGAGGTTGACATCAAACTGAGAAAACATTTGAATACCAAGTCAGTGAGGTCTACCTCACAAGACAAGGCAAACCACAAGGGCATATTGCTCCCAAGGGTGATGTCTAAACAAAAGGTAGGAGCACACAAAAAAGAGCACCTGGAAAGTCACCTGTAAAAGTTGCAACAGAGGATGCACCAGATCATTCTTGGACGGTGGCTCAGAGGTGGAAATGGCAGGCTGCAAAAGAGGTGGGTGGTCAGGGGGGCATGGCTCAGGCTCACACGGTGGCTCATGAAGCAGGATATCAAGCTGCTCCAGGGGAGGGGGTGTTGGAGGGCACGGCTCAGGCTCACGAGGTGGCTCAGGAAGCAGAATGTCAAGCTGCTCCAGGGGTGGGGGTGTTGGAGGGCACGGCTCAGGCTCATGTTGTGGCTCAGGAAGCAAGACGTCAAGCTGCTCCAGGGGTGGGGGTGTTGGAGGGCACGGCTCAGGCTGGCAGGGTTGCTCCTGCTGCTGCTGCGCATGCTCTTGCTGGATTTCTTGCAGCTTAGCATGCAACGCACGCTCCATTTCCTCGTCTGTGGGGGGCGCCTGAGAGGGCCTTTTGCGGTACTCTGAGAGAAGGGTTATCCCTAGGCACAAGTGCAAGCAAAAACGCAGCTTGTAGCACTTGTGTTGGCAAGAAGATCATGATTACATGAGCATTGCTGGATGCAACTTTAAGCAATTGAAGCAGTAAGTATAGGCCGCTGCTGCAGGCTCACAACGTAACAAGGAAAACTAAGCTAACAACAAGGGTTTAGGGGAAGGCTTTGGATGTAAGGTTAGGTACTGGACTTGGACTGGGTTAGGGTTGAGGATTTATGGTGAGGCTTAGGGTCAGTTTGCATGCTTCAAGCGTACGTGTGCTTCAATGGGCTATTTTCAATCTTGGGGTCAACAGGTAACTCGTCGGTAGGACTAACCCATTTGGGTTCACGAGCCTGATTTCACCTTCCTGTGAAGCCTTCCTCTGGCAACCAGGGACTGGGTTAAGTAGCTATAGTGATTAAGGTCAAATTTCAAACTTACCAGTACAAAAGGTGTGGAAATTAGCAGAGGGGTCAACTTAGGCCCCAAATGAGGGTGTTTAAAAATGTGAATTGAGCATGGTCTTCCCAACGGGCACCTTTCAAACTCAGTATCCACAGGTACCCATAGCAGCTGAGCTTGAAAGGTGCCCGTTGGGGAGACCATGCCTAATCAGCTGTGGCGTGAACCCTACTTTTCACAGCCAAATCTCCACCTCAGATCACCCACTGGCCCAAATTGGGTGATTTTTGGTGATTTGGGGTTCATACACCAAATAAATATCATTGCAAAAGAAATGGAGTGAAATGACCCAGTGGTTGGTCAGATGTGCAATTTCAGCCACTTCCCTTAGAAAAAATCAGCCAAATAGCTGCAAACAGGCCCACAAATCGACTCCCTCCAAACCAGCATTTATACATTCATGATTATTTTACTTTATATAGGGAATTTCCTGATAGCATTTTTAATGGTTTTTGGCCCGTGGCTGGGCCCTGGTGAGCGCAACTTGGTTTGATCTAGGCCAAAAACGAGGCTGATTTCCACCCGAGAGCACCCAGACATCCATTTGACCCCAAAACTTTTCCGCCCACCTTGTATTGATGTATAAACACGAGTTATATTAAGAAAATTACATTCCAGGACAATTGCTCAGTTAACCCCCTCTGGGAAATAAGTCCCAAAGGGCAGCATACTTTTAATGAAGCCAATATTTCAAAGTTGTAAGGATGCCATAAGCGTCATCTTTTACACTCTCCAATTGCTTATTTTTGGAATCAGGAAATTATCATGGAATCATAAGCACTCTTCATACTGAAATTCAGACCCAGGTTGGAGCTGCAGACGTTCTTTGGTGATAACGAGCCAGTGAAAATCCTGGGTTCATCCAACTTCCACCATTACAAGTATGATCTTCCTCAGTGTAAGCTGTTGGCAACATTGAAGGTGGGAAACAAATGCGGGAAGGAAGGAGCATGCCTAGCAAGTAGGCCAGCTGAACGCCCTCAAGTTGGATGATCATTGCAGGGAACTGTAAAATTGCCCACTTATGGCCATTCAATGTGCCATTCATTACATTCCTTATTGCACATTTTGCTGGTGGAGGTGGAAATGGAAAGGTTTTGCATCACTGAGGAAGATCCAATGTAAACCAGTGGGTGGCATGGGGGGAATCTAAAGTACTGTGTTTTGGGGATCAGCAAAGCCTGCGTGTCCCCCAACTTGCAGAGTCTGCTGCTGTAGATCCATGTCAGCGTTAATTTAAAAGCAATAAAAAGTTATTAACCCTTTTTAAAAAAAATAACCATACCCAGTTGGGGCCGAGTTGACCTGCCACTTGAGATAATAAGAAGCACATGAGAACAAGAGATTATTTCTTATGGAATCATGGGTCATCGCCAGATCAGTGACAATACCTGTAATAGTTGAATATGCAGAAAGATGCTTGGCCCCACAGTGCTGGGGTCCCCCATTGGTAGCAAGAACAACTCACTTTGAAAGGTTGCCCGCTCATAAACTGTTTTCACACCTTCATCACGCACCAGCAACACCAGCCTTCTTGGAAAAGCACAGCACCCACTTCATGAACGGGTCAGACGTGTCTAGAGCCATCTTAGTCGGATGCTCCTGCTTCATTGTCTCATGGGTGGCGCTGCAGCAATAATGACATCACCAGCAGGTTGACGCCACACAATTTAGATGCCAGTCAAAAATGCAATCTAGAGGTTGCATACATGCCACTGGGGATGCCTTAAAGACAATGCCTTACCAGGCGGAACAGGTTAAAGAGGTGCTATATAAGATTAAACAAATTGTTATGTTACGCAGCACATGCACCGCTTGATATGGTTCATGGGAACTGACTGGACTACAGAGATTACTTCTGCCTAGGTAAGTTGCTTCCTTTGCCAATGCTGGGTTACACATCACACAAACGGACTGGTATGGTCCAAGCACAGCAGTCTATGGCAGGGAAGAGGCTAGCAAAGCAGAATGGCATGCTTGAGTTCAGAAAGAATCCTTCCAGATGGTGCTGATTCAAGACAGACACAAATCGCACGTCAAGCATGCATTGACTGCTTGAGACTTGCATACAATATAAGACAGCAAACCAACAAGAGAGGGGTAGAAGCCTACATCGAGACAACTTCTCACCTGTATTGCAGGTTCTCTGCGGTCTTGGCAAGTCTATCCCGTGTTGCCTGGAGCATGTCTTTGGGGAATGGACTGTGATTCAGAAGGGGTATAATCTTCACTTGTGGATGTGATACATAACGCTCTGCTGTTTCCTTAGAAATGTCCCCCTAATTATGCATATTTCCTGGTCAGTACAAGTTTTGGCCACCTTTACTTCCCTAGTGTGCGTCTTCCAAGTCAGTGTTTGAACTGTGCATTTCCTGAATTGGCCACACGAGCATTAGAAAGGATTGTTAGTACAGCTCCAACCAAATGGCAGCACAGATTGATCAAGCATTCTTGTTCTTTGGTCATCTTCAAGCTGGACTGAAAAGACTTACGCATCAAGGGTCTTCCCCGTGACGATGAGATGTGCCAATGCCAGCTTCCACTCCTGCAAACAAAGATGTAGACAGGAAGAAAGTAAGGCTGTAATGATTTGCTGGCTATCAAGGCACAGCTTCGTGTTCAGCTCTATAATGTGGTTTGGTTCAGTTGTGTGCCTCTTCTCACGCACTGTGCCAGGCAGGACAGATGTCATCACATGCTTGTATGGGCTGATATTAGACTAAAGCCTGAGAAATTATATCACATGTTTGTGAAGGTGAGTGTTGTGGATGCTGCAAAGGATATAATGCACCATTGCGGGAAACTTGAGCCTTGTCCTTTGGTTGCGTTGAGCAACACGATTTGCGCACTCACTTGCAGGCGCAGGAGCAGTGCCTCATTGGTGCCAACAGTCACAAAGATTTCTCTAAGCCTGAGATAACTCTGTTAAATTGTGATGAAGGTAAGTGTTGTAGATGCTGCAAAGGAGATAATGCACCATTGCGGGAAATTGAAACCCTGTCAATTGGTTGCATTGAGCATTATGATTTGCGCACTCACTTGCAGGCGTAGGAGCAGTTCTTCAATGGTGCCAACAGTCACAAAGCGCCACACAGACACAGCCTTCCTCTGACCATACCGATGTGCCCTGTTTGCTGCTTGCTCATCATCTGCAGTGAAGCATGGATGCAAATAAGGCATTGTGAAGCTATCGACCCAACAGAAGCACAATTGCAAAAAACAATTATGCCAGGTTCCGAATGCGCCAGGACCTTAATGCAACCTGCGCCTTGTACCCTGGCCGTGGCCGTCAGTCCGTCAAAATCAGCCGGCAGCACCTCCCACCTCAACAATTGCGCCCATATTAGGATGCTTGATTGTGACTACCTCTGAGAGACAAGCTGTCCCTAGGGAGCATCCTAAAGTTAGTTTTCTTTGGCACTAGGGCTCAAGTCACAAAGAAGCTTGCCACATCAGAGTTGTGGATTGCAAATGGAAGACTTTACTTGCTCAGAGTATAGGTTTTAGCCTGATGCAAAGCGAGCGTACCAGTGAATGTAATAGATGGGCTAAGGATGACAACATGGCAAGCGGCTGTGAGGTTAAGTCCTTCTTTGCCGATCTGCAAGCGGGAACAAACATGAGCCTGCTTAGTACAGCCATGTACCTAGACACATTGAACCTTGCAATGCACGTAGCAACTAAAAAGCACTTTTACTTACAAACTGCACTGGAAAGCAAAGACACGCTTACTGATTCGGGTAGGTGCCAACTAACCAAGGACTACAGAAAACACTTAAATGCAGATTTAGCAATCACTGCCTGAAAATTAGCCTTGTCTGAAATTACAGCCGTGTGGGCCGTTCCGTGGCCCACTTCAAAATCCCACACAGGTTATGAGGTTACAAAGTTTCCTGACAAGCTGCAGCAATTGCCAAAGTATGTGTATGTCTCCCGAAATCCAGTACAAGAAGAAATCCAGATACTCTGCAAAAGATGGCTTTCTTTGTTGCTTCTGAATGAAGACAAGTCATACCGCATAACACTTGCCTGCTTTGTGAGCAGCAGCACTTGACACTTGCCACGGTTTTGGAAATCCATCAGCTGCTCGACACGATGTGCCTCTTTGACTCTGCCATGTAAGACACTGTATGTCAGCCCTTTATCCTGGAGCGCTTTCTGTACCAGCAAGACATGGACAACAGCTCTGTTAGCATGTGTAGTCCAACGTTTTTCTATGTATTTTACGTTTAATGTTAATTGCCTACAACTAAGGCCTGTGTTGAAGCTGAAACAACCCTGACCAACCAGAATCAGAACGCTCATGGTACCTTAAACAGAGTTTGCCATTGACTTGGCAGAATTTGTGCAATCCACTACAGACACAGAAGAGGGTGTAATGTACAAAGGCTTGCATAGCTTCTCATTGGTTGAGGCATGGTAGGCATAACTTTGAAATTGCTGAGCTGTTAGCAATGTAGCTCCATGCAAACCCTTACTGAATATGGGTTTGTAGCCGGCATAAATCTCAGAGTTCTCTAAGAGATGAGCTGTGGTTAACTCTATATACCACAAATATTTGCGCCAACATTCACACAACACAAGCAAGTAGGTTTGTACCCTTTGGGCCTGTTATGAGGATTACCTTTTGCTTGGTCACCCTGACCAAACAAACAATAATGGAACCTGCTGTATAGGGCTGCTGTTGGCATGCAGGACAGAGGCACAAAAGCTCATGATTAGATCTGTTTAGAACCAGTTTAAATTAAAAGACGTGAATCCAGGTAAATGTCATTTTAAGCTTGCAGGGGGAGAAGGGACACGCACTTAACAACTTTTACAGATAAAAAGCTCACACACACACACACACACACACACACACACACACACACACAGCAATAACAGCAATATCAATTCACCTGAAGGATCTTGAGCTCTATCACAGTTTCTGTGAAGATGACAATCTGCTCCCCTTCTGATGCAAGCTCTTTCACAAACTCGGTTGCAAGTTGCAGCTTGCCTGAAGCTGACAGGTCCAAGAGCTTGCAGCTTGAGCTGCAGGTTCAATATCAGTGTAATCAGTTATAATATGAATGGGAACACGTGGCTGAAGTGAGATGGAGCGCAGGCCAACAAATTTGCGGTAAGTGCAAATATGGTCAAAAGCTGACCTGCAAGGTTTAGCGGAGCCAAAGGGATAGTGTGCTTTGCTGGCTAATGTTCATGGTCATGTGGGTGAAAGGAGAGCTCCTCCAATCTCCAATCCCCTCCAACCTTCTCCAATCTTCTTCATCTTGAAGTTGGCAGTTACTTATCTCAGTGCAAAGAACCAGAATGACTCGGACGCGCTGAAGCATGAATGTGGATATTGTCAGCACTGAGCATGTCAGTATAGGAGCGAAGTAGTTGCAGACCAAAGTATAGTGATAGCAAAGAAAGCTCTACAGTAACCCCAATGTGGCAACCAGCTCCTTCTTTCAGCCTCAGGCCTTAAAGACTCAGATCGTTGTTTGGGCCCAGCACCTTGCAGCATGCTGCCACTCACTTTTCAAGGTCATCATTGTATTCCTTGCTTTCCAATGCAGGGTGCACACAAATCCTTTTCAATAAGGGTTGCAGTTGCCCTGTCCCCTTGCGGTGTAGGGCTTGAAGGTAGGTAGGTTCTTGTTCTGACGACAATTGCACATTCACAACGTACTGGCCTGCAAAGGGAAGTGTCAGCAAGTATTCATTTTCTCATCTAGGGATGTTAGCTCATGTTGAACACAGTTTAATACATAGAGGCAGATCCTGCACAGAGTCATGCAGGAGGCACTTCTTTGCAAGAGCACCTATGTCTTACTCACAAAGCGCATGGTGAAAACACCCTGGCCTGCAAATACAGCCCACAGTCTTGTTTGGCTACCTCCCAGAAGCGCCCAGGGGCCGGCAGAGGCAATTCACTACAAGGTTATGCCTGCATAGCCGCACCTGCCAGCAGGGAAGACTTATTTCACAAGAGATGACAACCAAAGCAACTTAAGATGGAGATAGCGTCCACTGTATTGCTTGCTTCACAATTACACCATGGCAGCAACAACCATGAAATGATAATAAGTAACCACAAAACCGTGAAACATGCTGGAAACCGTTACTCCTATACAGCCAACTTAAACTGCCCTACTATAAGTGTCATATAAAAGTTGCTTCAGATAATGTGGCTGATTAGGATGCGGGGCATATGACACATGATGCAGCATGGCCCATGATAAGGGAATGTCTTTCTTGAGGCCAGCACAGGATGCACCTTCTGCAACCTTCGTCTGCCTTTTGTCCTTTTCTTGTCCTTTTCTCCATTGCAGTAAAATGCCTTCACGTCCAGCTAGGAAGACTGCGCTATCCAAGAGTTCTAGTCATCATCAAAAGACTAATATAAGGGCCTGGATTTGAACCTGCAAGTAAAAGCTGCAGAGCTGATGTCTTCACTGGCAAGCTCACTTGTAACTGTATGTGTTTGCCTAGGCTTAAGCACAACAACCTGATTTACAGGAGAATGTGAGCACAAAGCACTTAGGCCGTAACACGTACTGAGAGGAGGTAGACTGCTCTCATTCTTCTCACGCCGCAAGAAATACGGTCCTAGCATTGTATGGCGCAGGTACTGGGCCTGTGTTGTGTGTGTGTGTGTGTGTGTGTGTGTGTGTGTGTGTGTGTGTGTGTGTGTGTGTG
>QAXF01001730.1:15761-26528 GCA_004335645.1 Dunaliella sp. WIN1
GTGTGTGTGTGTGTGTGTGTGTGTGTGTGTGTGTGTGTGTGTGTGTGTGTGCGTGCACGCATCTGTATGTTTACGACAGATGCTTCTTCAGGGGCTGCATACTGCTGTTAGTGTGGCCTTAAGCACACCCCACTTTCTAGCAGGCTGCAAGGGAACATTGCTGGTTGCCGCTTGACCTGCCAGCGAGGGCAGCTTTGCTGAAGCAAGCACAGCCCGCCAAGCTACGAAAGCAACAGGGGCTGCTGTTTTGTTTGAACACATGCAGGGAAAAGAAGGCTCTTCAAACACAACTTGACCAAGCAAATAAAACCCTGCAAGGAATTGACTGTGAGCATGCTCATGAGGTACGTGTATGTTCATGTGGTCGTGGGTGGGTGGAACATAGCGCTGAACTTACTCCACACCTGCCCATTTGCCTGTTTGATTGAATGTCACGTACTGGCCATCAGCTTGCTCTACTGAAAACTGGTGAAAGTGCACCCAAAGGCAGCTCTCACGCGTTTCAGCTATAGCACGTAACATCCCCCGAGAGCGGATCATCACCAGATGTTGGACATTCCTGATGTCCTTGCTGGTGTGAGCAGCTACCAAGCGATCCCTCAAGAAAGGAATCGTAATTGTGTCCTTGGTGCAGTATGGGGCTTGCCCCTACATTACAGACCGCAGGCAACGAAACCTGTGGCGCTCGCACTTGCTCCCACGATTTTGAAGCAAACTAGGCAGAGTGCTGTGCTTCGTCATTGCTGCAGCTGAAGAAGCTCACAGACAGCCACGAGAAAGAGGTGGCTCAGCTTCAGCAGGGCATTGCGCGAGGACAACAAGAGAAGGTGGGTGCCAATTTCTTTTGGCCCTGCTGCCTGTTGTCTACTTCCTTGCTCAATTTCCTGCTGTGATAGGGTGTGTACTGTTAACCCATGAACATCTTTGCCCTTGAAGTGGCAAGGTATTTATTTCCCAACCTTGTGATTCATTTTGTGTGAACCTGTGCTGCGATTCCATGTGCTGCTGGACTGCAGCAGGTGGTGACTCAGGCAGACTGGTCTTGTCTTGAACCGACCGCTGGCTTGTATTGATGTACTGGATGCTCTGCTGCATCTTGCTGCTGGGTTGCTGCCAATTAGCTCCCTTATAACACAGATGCTGTAGCTGACTGTAACAGCGGATCTCTCCTGCAACAGGATACTGGCTCTCTCTCTCTCTCTCTATCTCTCTCTCTCTCTCTCTCTCTCTCTCTCTCTCTCTCTCCAGACTTCTGACTACCTTACCAGCCTATTAAACCCTCTGCTGCCCTGTGCTGATGGCTTGCAGCAGACTTCTGACTACCTTACCAGCCTATTGGACACTCTGCTGCCCTGTGCTAATGGCTTGCAACAGACTTCTGACTACCTTACCAGCCTATTGGACGCTCTGCTGTTCTGTGCTAATGACTTGTAGCAGGCCATGTAACACTCTGCTGCAGTGCACCAGTTGGAACACGTGCGAGGGTAGAGCGCAAGATCTAGGATGTGCTTGGAGTGTGAGGGCACGCTGTTTTGAAGAAACAAAGGCGGTGCAATTGCAATGCACAGATGTGGTTGTCTGTCTTTGCTGCTACTTAGCATTGCAGGGAACAGCGCAAGCTGGGGTGATGCCAAGTACAAGGCCCAGGCATTTAAATTTTGGCAATGGCGTTCAAAGGAGCTTGACTGGTGCGTCTTGTATGCTTGCTACTGGCTTGCCATGCAGGAAGCGATGCAAGCCAGGATGAAGTTGGAGCATGAGGCCCAGGCATCTGAAGTTGAGCAATGGTGTCAAGGGGAGATTGAGGCTGTCCGGCATGTGCTGGGCAGCCAGGTCCAGGAAGCCAATGCCCAAGCAATTAACTGGTAAGGACACATGCGCATGTCCAAGTGCTCCCCCACCCCCTAATGCCTGTGCCTGGTGTGGTGCCAAACTGCATTTGGCAGCTCACACCAAGGTGGCCACGAGCAAGTTACTAGGGTCCTGGGGGAACATGTAGGTAAATTCACGTGCTGAGCAAGTGCTCAAGCCATTGCCGGTGCATGAACACAGGCGGAGGTACAGAGAAGACCAGGCAAGGTGAATTGAATCTGAGCCTGCGCTTACTGTGCTATGTTCAATCAGTACAAGTCCTTTGCTTGCTCTGCTCCTTCGGTGCCCTTATGCTCACATGCCCCAGCACACCTCCACCCCTCATGTACAATATCTTTGCTTGCTGATTTTTGGGTTGCCTCCATGCGTGCTCTGCCCCTCCTCATCTGCTCTGCTGTTCGGTGCCCCTGTGCGTGCTCTGCCCCTCGTCACCTGCCCCAGCTTGCCTCCATCCCTGCACATGCTCAGGCAGCAGCAGCACGCAGGGGAGGCCCAGAAGCGCCAGCAAGCAGAAGACGCTGTTGCTCAAGCAGAGGAGCAGATAAAAAAGGTGCGCCTGGGCCTTGGGTCTTGCATTGGCCATGGGCCTTCTGCTTTCTGGGTTGCAGCAGCAAGCGCTTGGAGGCCCGAGTGAATGGAGGTAGTCAGTCACAGGCATCAGCACCTCACGTGTACCCTTTGTCTGCCCTCCTGCAAACATAGCAACCGGTCGCACAACGTGTTTGCTGGCTGTGAGCCTTCTGCCCTCAAAGCAGCAACAGCAAGGCCTCTGGGATGGAAGCCCAAATGGCACCCATAAGCCACCCATAAGCCACCCCTAGCCACCATAAGCCACCCCATAGGCACCCATAAGCCACCTGTAAGTCCCTAATTTAAAGGCGTGCATCCGCAAGCAGGAATGCAGAGCACACAATCCAGAATGCCACAAGTGGCTGCCACCTTTTGTGACCCCCATACTGAGCAGCAGCAGCAGCAGCAGCAGCAGCAGCAGCAGGATTTGGGACAGTGAAGGCACCCTGGAGCAGCGGAGGGCGGTGCTCGAATGGAGGGTGGTGACCGAATGGGAGGGTGGTGCCTGAATGGTTGAGCAATGCTTGTACACATGGCAAGGGAGGCATTTTGACCTGCAATGAGCAAGGACGTTCATGTGCTTCAACTCAGATGCTCTGGACATCAGCGCACGCGCGCGCGCACGCACACACACACACACACACACACACACACACACACACACACACACATACGCACAAGAACTTGCTGGCCAAGCAGTACCTGATGAGTGCAGGCATCTAGCTATTCTTGCTCCTTAAATGTGTACCATTATTTGCTGGAGAGAGTGAAGTTTCCTGAAAAGCATCAGCACTGTTTTCAAGCAGGCTGTGAAATGATCGAACCGAGTGCCTAGGCACAGCAAGGGCAGTGTATATGAGAACAGAGGATGCCAGCCTTGCTACTTTTCCACCACCTTGATTGCAGGGGAAAAATAAGGTGGCACAGGCTGCAGAGCTAGTTGTTCGTTAGCAGCACTCCAGGTTAGCCATAAGCACATGGAGCAGGGAGGCTTTGCGATTTGCCATAAGGTTCTGTTTACATAGCTGTACCTGCCTACTAGGGCGGCTTAGCTGAAGCAGGAGACGCCTGCAACCAAAAGAACCAGGAAGAGAAGCAGGAATGCTACCAGGTCCTCCACAGCATCTCAGGCAACCAGAAACAAAAGCAGCAACTCCCAAAGCATCAAGCTGCCATAGTTGCCATAATGCAATATTGAAGAGACACCCCTGCTCCTTACTTTGCTATGATGGCAGGTGATGGATGAGAATGTGGCCATGGCCGCAGAGCTGGAGGCCTGCCAGCATCGCATACAGGAGCTAGGCGCAGAGATGGAGCACAGAGGCATGGAAGCTAGGAAGCAGCAGGATGAGGTTGCGCAGGCACTGACAGCTAAGCACAACAGCGAGGTGCGTGCTCCTTGCCACACTGTGCACGAGCTATGCTGTGGGTTGGCTTTTACCTGGGTGGAGGGGACAAGGGCTTTCTATTCTAGGAATGCTCGTTCCTGGAGTCTTAATTCTAGGGTTGATGCGTATTTGCTGCTCCAAGCTTTGGATGCATGGCTTACACATCAAGTCAGATTGGGGCCACACTCAACGTGACTGTATGCATTGTGCGCAGAGTGCTTATCTTGGTAACCCTGCCTGAAATGCTGTGGCCAGCCTGGAAGCCTGTCTTGGTTTCTTTGGTCTTCACCTTAGCCTAATCTTTATGACCCGGTAGCGCGTTCAGACTCGCAAGCGGGCGCATGAGAGTTACTCGGTATCAGTGTGCAGCGTGCACTCTCAGCATGCGTGGTGCATGTAGCATGAACCTCTGATGCAATTGTGCATGGAAATCTGCGAGCATGGTAGGACCTCTTGACTACTACTGTGCAACTGCCGCTCCAGTTGCCATTGGGTGAGATGGCGCTTCAGAATCCCTGGCAGCAACAATATGTAACTCGATGTATCCACATTTTGTTGCAGCCATGATGGCAAGTACTCTGTTATGTTAGCACACTGACACATACAACCTGGTTTAGGACTGAGCAGCCTAATGTATCCTGCAATCAACCGCTGCCGGGCAAATACGTGCAGCTTAATCTACCAGTGCACTTTACTCGCAGTTGGACCGCACTCAGTAATAGTAGTACTAGTAAGTACTTGCAGCAGCTTGGCGTAGTATGTGACTGTTTATCTGCTTCAGCTACGCTGCCCTTGTTGGCAGGTGCAGCTATGTAAGCTTAACCTTTGGCGCAAGCATGCAGCCAATGTTGCAGCTTGAGTCTTTAATCAATGAGCCCAATGCATGGGCACATAGCCGAAGATTCCTAACACTTGCAGTTGGGCTTGCTGATTAGGGGCCTGCTGATTCACTTCAATGCTTGCAGGTGGAATTGCTCAAGAAAAACCATCGGCAGCAGCTTGACACAATAGACAGCCGGTTACATGATGTACTGGGACGCAAGGATGCAGCCATTGCCGCTTTGAGAGGGGAGCTTGGGGATGTGTATGCCAAACTTCAAAAATTTGAAGCGCTGATTTCTGAGGCGGGCCTTGGGTGACTACATTACAAATAAGTAGGCAAATTTAGATTTGTGGCTGGTGGATTGTAGCCCGGTAAGCGGATGCTTTGTTTGCCATTCGCCCTTAAGCACAGGCAGCAACACTCCCCTCTTTCAAAGTAATACAGCAGACGCCTGCACAAGATGGAGGCGAATATGCAGGGGACCCCTAGCTGTTTGCTTCTGGCTTTGTGCTTTCATTGAGGCTTTCATTATCTTGAGACCTGACAACTTCAGTCTTGGCTCTTTATTTGCCCTTGTATGGATAAATACCGTAACTGTGATGGATGTCTAACAGCTACATGGTTACATGGTTACATGAATAAGGCCTTCAGTCAAGAAGTTTGACTGCTAGCCTGCTCATAAAAAACCAGTAAATCAAAAATGTTCTCTTTCACTGCTCTCACCCCCAGGTGCTATCCCTCCGCGACAAGTATGCAAACTTGTTTCCTCAGACAGGGACTACAGATGTGTCTGCCTTTTTACACCAGAACAACAACAATAACAGCTACATTACTGCAATACGTTATTATAGCTGTTGTGCAGGCCTATTGGTATTGACCTTAGGGACTTTCGCACGTTGCCAGTAAAAACATCATAGCCAGTTGTTAAGTGATGGGAGATTGGTCGGGAAAAGGTTAAGGTTACATAGCTGCATTTGCCTACAAGGGCAGCTTAGCTGAAGCAAAGACGCCTGCAACCAAAAACCAATAAAATTAGGAAGGAAGGTAGGAAAGGCTGTCAGGTCAGCCACAAAGTTCAGGCATTCAATCCTGAAGTTCAAAAACGAAGGTAGCAACTCCCAAAGCGTCATGTCAGCCAAACGTTTCTCTACTTCAGTGCAGCAGTGGACCTCTGCTGCATCTGTCCCTTGTGCGTACCTCTGCCTACTTGGCCCGTAACGAAGTCGCTACTTCGGCTGGGCTCTGAACTATCTTGTGTAACATCAAATCAAAATCATTTAGATAGGTGTAGCTGTCCGGCAGCTTACATCTTTCTATGCAGCTGAACTGATAGCCTATTTTGCTTTTCCTCTTCTTTCTTTTGCTCTTTGGCTGCAGTCTTTGGCTTCAGCTGCCCTTGTAAGCAAGTACAGCTACGTAACCTTCACCTTTTGTCTCTTTCGTGCCCTCTGCTTCAGTTCAAGCATTTGCTATCTTTTTGGTCCTCCCTTTGCTCTTTGCCACTTCTTTGGTCCCTGACACATATTGTTACTTTGGCTAAAACTTTGAAGTATCTTGTATAACAACGTCAACATCATAAGTCAAGTCTTGTTATTTGGTAGCAAGATAATAGCAGTCTCCGGGTGCCATTCCCTGATACAGTATAACTTAACAGCGACTTGAAGTTGCTGCCGGCAGTACCTGCGCACTCGTGTTGTTACGGTCACAGATCTCTTGTTAGAGAGCCTTATAATGCCTTTTTTCCTGTTTAAATTAGTATTGGTTGCGCGTATTCCGCTTCAGCTGAGCTGCCCTTGTAGGCAGCTATGTGATTGTAACCTAACCATAACCTTGTACTGCCAGCGGAGACTTATCTTTCTCCTTGTCTTTGCAACCTGTGACCATTGAATTGCCTTTCGCATCTACGCTTCCCTGACGAAGGTGCATTTACACCAGGGGAGAAGTTTCATCTTTTCCCTTACAAGCCTCTCTTCAGCTGCAGCATACAACTGTTGAAAGACGTCTTTCTTGGTCTGTTTTGGCCCAACCAAAGCTGCCCTTGAGGGCAGGTGCTGTTGGTCAATTGAACTTTAAAACAGTTCCCAGAATACATCCTTCACCAGCTCCCTCAAAAAAGCACAAGTTCAGCAAACAACAAGCCTAAAAGAAAAACACATCAGATCTGCTTCTCCTTGTACAGTAAGAAAACCATTTTACCATCTTACCCTCACTTCAACCTAAGTGTTCTTGCTCTCAGCACCACTGCTGCAGGGTACAATGCGCTCTAATTGCCCATCAGTAACATAAGAAGAGTAATAACAATACCATCTGCTCTCCTCTGACTAACCAGAGAAAAAATATTCGTGTACTTGCCCAGGTTGCTTATGCTCTGTGAGTACACTTCAGACCTCTCTGACCGATACCCTGATAACTCTCAAGTCTCTTGAGGCAAGACCTCGCAAAACTGAGTGCGACTGAGGCCCACGTGCAAGCGCACAGGGCATGCATCACCACGCAAGCAAGCACCCCTGTACACAGACCCATGTACACGAAGGCATACATGCAGACTTTTAAAGTATGGGCACCCATAAGCGCACACTCCAATAACCAACATCCCGCATCCGCTCTGGAGACTACTATATGCACCGGAGCACTGTGTGCTGGGCTTTAAAGCTCTATCACACCGCACCCCAAACCACACACAGCACCCCCAAGGGCAACCAACCCACCAGCTCAATAAGCCATGCTACACCCCAGCCATAAAGTAATACTCTTACCAAAACTAACCATCTCGTCCAGCACTCCTGGTGTCTTGGAACACTGTCACAAGCCCACAACCGCGCACACGCGCACACACACACACACACACACACACACACACACACACACACACACTTGCACACACACACTCGCAGAAGGCGACCCAGCATGCATCCAATTGCAGCTGTCACTTCTCAAGCTGGATGCCTGAGGTAACACCGGCCGCACCCTGCCCCGCACGCTGTTAACTCCAAAATCCTTCAAAACAGCCCTTCACGTGGCCTCCTGTTGGCACATAATCAGAGAACCGATGACACCTGCCGCAGGTGACCACAGGTGAGGCGTGGCTTGGCCCAACAAAGCTGGGGGACGTGAGAGAGGGCGCCCCCTTTAACCAGTTTCTGGCACCAAGGCAGGCGCAGTGCTCCACAACATTGCCTGTATGAATTACCGTGATTGGCCTGGTTGCCAAGCTACACACCCACAAAGTGCCCCGCCACGTATGGAGTGCACACAACAAACACTTTTTTGACCATTGTGCAGACAAAGCACAAGCTGGAGGCGCGCGCGCGCACACACACACACACACACACACACACTGTGTACTCCCACCGCATAAAACACACCAGCTCTGTGTTGCACCCTCTGTTCCTGCAAGGCCTCATTGACCGCACACACAGCATGATCTTCTCGCACTCACGCACACAGTATACTGGGCGTACACATCACAAAAGACTCTTCCCACACTCAAGACAGCTACGCTGAGCGCACACCATGAATGCTCTTCTCGCGCTCACAGACGTGCTGAGTGCACATGCCATCAATGCTCTTCCAAATGTTTTGTACACTCGACAATGAGGAGTAATCACACTCAAACCAGCTCAAGCTCATTGCACACGTCGCACTCAAGTGAAGCTGTTCAGGGTGCAGCAAGTGCGCATCAGTGCAGCTTACTTGCACAGAGCTGGTGTGCGCCGAGTGAGCACACAGGGCTTGCCTCACACTTACACATGTACTCAGGCGCTTACGAGTGTGCAAGCACCACCAGCACTCTCCTCGTTGTGGAGCGCTTCCAGGTACACCAGATGCACAGCAACGCCCCCCCTCTGCACACAAAAAAGCACCCTTGCCTTGCATAACACAGCCTTCCCTGCCTTCCAAAGAGAAAAAGCAAGCAACCTCGGCAAGACAATGCCCGATGGCTGAGCAGCACATACCCCCCTGCTTACATGATGCCCTTGTTGACCCACTGAAATGACATTCTTGATACTGTCACCGCCTCCAGTGCTAAAGCAACCGAACCACACTGGCAGGCAGGCCTCTCCTACTTCCTACTTGTTTCCCAATTGTCCGCCCTGGGCCCTGCTTTGTAACCTGTTCCAGCTTGTGTCTGCTGCTGCCTTCAGCAGCATTGCCAGTACTCAGCAGGATCGCCCCGCTCAGATGCGCTGCCCCAGAAAGCTGCTCAGGGCAGGGCTCAGGAAGTGGGGCGACACGCCCACGCCACTGTCCGTACCCTCCAGCGCGAGGGCTTCCTCTTCAACCTGTGTGTGTGTGTGTGTGTGTGTGTGTGTGTGTGTGTGTCCTGAGACTTTTGTTACATGACACCCATCCAGATTTGGATGGATGGGGACTTAGGGGCATTTCAACACAACACCTATAATAATCAACACTCCTACAAGAGCATGTTGGTTGGCAGCATGCACATGCCCTCTTAATATATGCCTGGCAAGGACTACATGTAGAGATCACCGGCAAACACGTTGGGGAAAATGGCTAGTAGAAGTTCTTTGCGCGATGGGCACTGGACATTTAGTCAGAGCTCTGCAAGCCTTGGGCGTAGTGGCTATGGGAATGGCGAAGATTAAGCCTTGTGGGCAGGCAATGCATATCATGGCTAGGGTTCAAAGTTGCCTGAACGACATAGCAACCAGCGCTACGGACGACCCTCTATTTGCCAGAAGGAGGTCACCTTTGCGCACGGCATAAGCGTGTCTCACAATCCAGAGCAGCAGGCAGGCAACGCCAGCACCCAGTGTACCTTGGGCACAGCGATGTCGATGGCAATCGTGGAGCCCTTCAAGCGGTGTGCGCCGTGACTGACCACGCGCTGGATGGCGGCCTCTGTCTCATAGGTCACGAAGCCAAAGCCCCTGTGCTCCGCCTTGTTGTCTTTGGCCTTGGGCATGTACACGTCCATGACATACCCAAAGCGCATGAAGTACTCGCGCACATCCGCCTCGCTTGTTTCCTGCAGGGTATGCCAAGGCCATTGCACCATTTGAGCATGCATCTACAAAGGAGCACACATCACTGGCCGAGCCCAAGCTCTGAGGCACAGACAAGCACAGAGAGAGCTTTTGCCTGGCCTTCTTACTAGCACACAAGTCAGTGTGGCCCGACTCAACCCCAACTTCACACGCAGCACACCAAACAAGCACATCAACACGCTTACCTTGGAAGAGCCTCAATGTTCTGGGGTGTCGGAGAGTGTGTGTGAGGAATAAGTCAGCCCTGGAACAGCTTCGCCTTGGTCAGCTTGCCCACAAAAGTGCGAGGCCAGTAATTACAACCAGCAGACCAGACAAGCACAGCAACGCACCAGTAATCTCACCTTGGTTAGCTTGCCCACAAATATACGAGGCCCAGTGTTCAAATCCAGCATGCCAGACAAGCACAGCAACGCGTCGATGACCTCACCTTGGTCAGCTTGCCCACAAAGATGCGAGGCCCAGCACGCGCGTTGGCGATGGCGGGGTTCTCAAGGCGCTTGAGGGCAGCGGCCGCGGAGTCCAAGCTGCGCCTGCTGCTCTGCGCGGCTGCTGCCGCCATCAGCTGCAGAAAAGATGAAAGTTAGAAGAGAATGTGTGAAACATTAAGCTGCGCACGCCCAAGAGGACAGCAGCTATGCACAGGTGCTGGCGCCATCAGCTGCAGATAAGATAAGAAAACAGTGAAACCAGTGGCGACAAGCGTGTGCAGCAAAGGGGCTGAATGTGCCCATGAGGACAGCAGCTCTGAGCAGTTGCCACCGTTGGCTGCAAGGCAGAACGGGAAGAAGCAACATATGCGTGCAGCAAGGGGCTGAGTGTGCACATGAGGACAGCAGCTCTGCGCAGTCGCCACCGTTGACTGCAAGGAGAAAAGGAAGCTGTTCAGCTCCTGTACCCAGTGTACTGCATGCATCTCACCTGCTGCACTGCAGCTCCCATGTCTCCAGCCACGCCTCCACCTAGGCCTCCCGCCTTCACGTAGGACAGCAAGCTGGCTGACACGTCGTGTGGTAGGCCATGCAGGCCCACGTTGCTACGAGCACACAGGTGTGTGTGTGTGTGTGTGTGTGTGTGTGTGTGTGTGTGTGTGTGTGTGTGTGTG
>QAXF01001733.1:25371-35809 GCA_004335645.1 Dunaliella sp. WIN1
GTGTGTGTGTGTGTGTGTGTGTGTGTGTGTGTGTGTGTGTGTGTATGTGCGTGCACATGCGCGCATGCACACTTTTTCCTCCTTTTTTTTGCTTTCACCTGAGGATAGGAGAACCATTTACTGTTTGAAGAGCCTAGTAGTACCGTCACAAGCTGCGACCCTCCTTGATGGCCGCCCAGTATGCTTGCATCTCTGGTCTAATGAGCTCATGCACAATAATAAGGGCACAGGCCACATAAGGGTATGAAAGCAACTGTTGTATGGTTGACAGTGCACTCACTTATGTCCTTGTGACAGCCATGCCCGTAATATACCAATGGGGCGCATGTGCTCTTCTGTATCATCCCTTGCTCGGGCAGCTCCACCAATCCCACTCACTGAGGCTCTTAGTAACTTGTGCTATGTATGATGGTTGCGGGTACATGTAACACTCATGTTGTGTGCTTTTGCCTTATGTATATGTTCTGAAAAGCATACTTTCAGCGAAGGTGCAATGCACACAGGTACACATGGTTAAATGTTTCCCATGAGGTTCAATTTCATTCTTTGCATGTCCTTTCCCCTACACACTAGCCCCCTTCAATACAACTGGTGACATTAAGCATACCAGTGTCGCCGCGTGCTTGCATACATGCATACACTTTGCAGCTGCCACAGGGTTAGTGCATTGGCCCATAATAAAGTCGTCACTTGGTGAACCTTGCCCATGGATAATCACCACCTAACTGAGCTGCTTTACTGATCTACAAGGCTTCTATTGCCATGCAGGAGGACCACCCCTCACAGTTCAAATACCTCGCCATGGTATTGAACTTACCAACACATGCAGAATCACAGGTGCGCATGCTCAGAATTTGTGTTTGACATGGTCCAAGCTGCTGGTGATATAGATCATCCTTGTTAAAATTTAGGCAGCTGATGATATGACAGACCTTTGCTTGTGTGTACAAAACTTGCATAAGGCACACTAACTTCACTATTATGGTTTTCTTCATGCTTTCAACTTGTATGCTTTTATACCTAATATGAGTACGCTTCTGTTGCAATCCTGCCAAATGCTTATAAAATCTGCAGCTTCGAATTCTTAACCTAGTGACGTGACCATGACATGTGTCTACCTTCACCCTCCATTCTACCTACTGAAACAAGAACTGCCACTGATTGTGCCCATGCACGCTCCGTGCCTTGCCTTCGAAGTGATCTACGATTATGCCTGCGTTCCTGCGTTTCCTACTTGGTTACTCTCCGTTTGCTCACAAAACAAAGGCTAAGGCAAATCATAGGATTTTTTTGTAACAAACCCACTCATCTTGCACCAGCAGTTGGCTGGACTATTGCATCTATTTGCAAGCTGCGCAAGTGAAATGTACCCGCTTGTTATTAGGCAGCAAAACCCCGTGTCAAAAGTGATGCCTGAAAGCACAGCCAGCAGTGACAAATCTGCTGCTCAGCAGCATTTGTACAACAACCCGCTGCAAGGGCTGTAAGGACGCATACCCTTCCTTGCTCTTGAGTGTTGTTTACCAGACAGGCATGCTCTTTCACAATGGCAGCCATGCCAGACCTCACATGGGCAATTGCCAAATAGGGTGAGTGCCTCAGCAAGAAAACATCTGTCCCTGTAACCCCAGCATGATATATGGCTTGGCTGATGGAGCAAGATCATGAGCATCAAGCAGCTAATCTTGTGGCAGTGCTCAGTTGCAATACAATATTGAACACCATGCGCTCTTTATGCAGAGCAAGCTGTACGAAAGCGTGAAAAGCGGACAGTCAGGCTGCAAGTTTGCATTTGGAACCAACGACGCATTTCCTATTCTGGCCAGGGACCAGGTAGGTACTCAATTCTTTCCTTTTAAGCTCAGTACGGTGCTTATGCGCCTATGGGCAGTGAGGACTTTTATCTTTCTGAGTGCTTCACGTCCGGTGCACTCCCCATCATATAAGATCTGTAACTTATGGTCAAGTTTGTGCCCCAGACTCTATGGGGGTCTTGTTCGACAACTATACCCCTCCTACATCTTTTATTACTCAGCGAGTTGTGCGTAAGCGCTCTTCTCCAAGGGACCATGCATTTTTTTTAATCTCCCAATGTTACTGCATGTATGTGGCCCACTTTGTAGCCCTTCCTTGTACCTTTTGCTGCCCTCCCTACATTGCCTATCCACCATCGGCCAGCATGGGCTGCCTGACTTTGGTGTAAGCCACGCGCAGGTGGCCTGCTGTAAGGCCTGCCTGCAGTTTAAGCTACATGTAGGTTGCCTGCTGCGCTGGAGGAGGTGCTTGCACCGCTGTGTATGGGCACGAGGAGGGTTAGGGTTAGGGTCAGGGCCTGATGGGCTTATGCTTGGGCCTGGCAGTGCCTTTGGGCTCAGTTAGCCTGCCCTTTGATCTCCCCCTTGCTTGAACCTTTCAGAGCCTATTGAGGAACACCCTTTAGCTGGAACTTACAATAAACCGAGGAGGGGGCAAGGAGGAAGCATTTTGTTTCCATGTCCCCTTCTAGCTTCTTGACATGTGCGGGCCACTAGCTTGTGTTGTTTTCATGATATGTAAACTGTATGCACTGTACATGTATGGTGCTATGTCAACGTTGGTATTGCACGCATTGATAGGCAAGTAAGGGGTAATTACATGCGACCTGAGCTGGGTTACCTACTGCACTCATAGTTTTGTATAGTGTTGGGGTCTCTTATATAGCAGGACGTCCTTGCTATTGGTCAAATGTGCAATGTAAAGCTCGAATGAAAGAGGTCATTAATTGCAAGCATGCTGTTCCTTTGCCCATTCTTAATAAGATAACATACCTAACTTTATCCTAAGGTTTCAAGTTTAAATAGGCTCTTTTGGCCGGGGCTGTGAGCTCTGTGTTTAACATCTGTTCTGTGACATTGTGTGTGAGAAGAATGAATGCCTGTAATGGGTGCCAATTATGGCAACCTGAGAGTACATGTAACGATTCCGTCAGACTCTCCCCAGCCTTATTATGGATGTCACGGCCATAGTCAGTCAACGCCTTGCATCCTTGCCCAAGGGAAGCACCTGAGCCTAGGTCCTTGCCCAAGGGACCTTTTCCCTGTATTTTCTGTGTCCATGAGGTATCAAACCCTAGACCTGCCTCATGCGCGGGGTTCAATCTGCTGGTGAGCTACAAGTCCGGCATTGCTACCGATATGAAAGAATGAATGCCCGGATTGGGTGCCAACTATGGCGATCTGAGAGTACATGTATCAATTCTGTTGGACTGTGTTTGAGTCATTGAATGTACAATTGGCAACATGAGGGCTGGGTACTGTTGGTTGTTTGTGTGCAGTATGAGAATAGCGTGTTCAATCAAGCCATGACAGCGATGTCCAACGCCCAGGGCAGAATTGTGGCCACATCAATGACATCGTACGACTTTTCAAAGTAAGCACTCGTGTGTGTGGTGCATCGTGAGATAGTGCACATGATAACCCCAGTTTGCCCTAGTACTACCTAGGTTTACAGCAAACTGCATCAAGAAGGAGCAGCAGGCTACACCGTGGCCAAACCTTGGTAGCAAAGGCAGCTCAGCTAAGTACAAGCAGCTTTTGGTTGCAATGGTGCTGACTGTGAGCAAAAGTAGGACAGCATTCCCACAATGGAGAAAGCCTGTCACACAACACCTGCATGCTCTAGCCTCTTGCTTGCGAAAGAGCTGCCACTTGCTTGCCTCTCTAGGGATCTGCCAGGCATGCACCACTGTGACTGCAGCCAACAACTGTGCTGTGGATATAGGAGGGATATATAGCGTTATATAGCGCAGGAGCTTCTGCAGCACATCAATTATCAACAATCTGTGCATGGATGCATGTGCAAGAATGTCGTGGATGCAAGAACCAAGGTGAACCTATGCAGCAACCCTTATAGTGTGACCTCTGCGTGTTTCGACGCCCCAGGTGTATATAAATCTGCATATCTCTGAAGGCTGTGCACTCATTTGTGGGTACAGGTGCAAGAAGATCGTGGATGTGGGAGGCAGCAAGGGTACCCTAGTGCAGCTCATCCTAGATGCGCACCCAGGTATGCACTGATCAGTTGTGCCTTGCAATGTTCTATCTCGAAGCAAAGCAGTGGCAGTGGCCTAGTGGTGCTGCTGACTCTTAAAGAAGCCTGTACTTATCAGCTACTTTGGTAGGTATGGTCGTACAAGGCAGTGAATGGCGGATGCAGCTAGAGGACCCTGATGCTTTTTGGAAGGCACATTAAAGGTAAGCAGCAGGATTAACCTGATGCAGCACGCCTGAATGCACAATCTGTTAATTGTGAGCAGGACCTGGTGGGTTTAAGTGACTAGGGCTTTGGTATAGTTAGGTTGCAATAAGGGGAGGGGGGAGGAAAACAGGAGAGGCATCATGGACACCTTGGCGCAGTGCATTATTGCTGCATAGACCTAAACGCCGCATTGCGCTGTGCGCAATTTGAGAAAGATCTGGGTGCCACATTGATGCCGTGCAATGCAGGTGTGCAGACTGTCTGGCTACGCAGCTGGGTACCAGTGGCACAGGCAAATTAGGCACACTTGGTGTACATATTAAGATGCCACAATTGTGCTGTAGTTTTAGGTGCGCAGGACTATAAGCCACATTCGTACATCACAGTCGCTGATATATTGCTCGCACTGCTGCTAAATCCTTTGAAATTTACTTGCAATACTGCCATACTTGTGTAGATGCGTTCTTGGCATGAAGGAAAGCGGCAGAACATGCTGTGTTGCAGCTATATCAGTAAAAACGAAGCCCTGTATGTATCAGGAATAAAAAGCCATGTATCAGCAGTTTTGTAGATGTGAATTGCAATAAGGAAGGATCTTTGAATCCTTGCATTTATTAGCTTGATCTCTTGTAGTAAGTTGGCTACCCTTGTTGGAAAAGAGGGTTCTGTTCTGGCTTGCCAACAGGTTCTCTGACAGAGACTTGCAAGCACATTGGAAACTCATATTTGTGCAACACACAACTTACCACAATAGTGCCATATAATGAGTGGGGCAGTCAAGCATTTTGCCATGGGCAGTTTCAAGCATGTAATTCGGCATATTGTTCAGCAGCCTCCATGTTTTGTTGTTGCATGTCGCCTGGTAGTCAAGGGTAGACAGACTATGTCTGAAAGTTGCTTGTTTGTCAATTCCTCTTGCGTAACAGCTTACAGCGTGTTTGGAATAAAAGTGTAGACGATCAAGGTATTCTGCAAGATCCATGACACTGTTTGCTTCCAGCCTCTTAAGCCGACAGCATCTTGCACACCTGCAAGCCTGGTAAGCATACGTGCATGGTAACCAAGCCATGCATAATCCTCCTTACCCATTCTTTGCCCCCTTTAGATCCACATGGGCAACTTCATCTTTGTTTGTTCTAATAAATCAATAGGAGGTTACCCATGAAACGTGCAGCAACAGGCATTTGAATGTTATAGTTCCCATTTGCTTGATATATGTGACGTGTAATTTTTCTATGAATACCCACGTGCATTGCCCCTAACTCCTACTGACAGTGTCTCTTAGTTGCTTGTGCATTTTTGTGGCTGATGCACCCTCTGCACCACCTTCTGATCACCCCCATTAGCTCCAGCTTTCATGTTTCACGCACAGCTCTCCCTTTGGGCATCAGCCTGGACCGCAAGGAGGTCACAGACACGCTGCCTCCTGTGCCGACTGGCAGCAGACTTAAGTTTGCCACAGGCGACTTCTTTCAGCCGCTACCAGCTGAGCTGCAAGGAGCAGATGCAGTGCTCATGAAGTTCATCATGTGAGTGGGTCATACGCACGGCACAGTCTCTTGCCACGTGAGTGTGTGGGGGGGATCTAGTACATATAAGACCACAAGGGCAATTGCACTTTGTCGACCTACACCACTTTAATCCAAAGAGGATGTGCAGCATTTCTGACCTCTATAATTACTGCAAACTTTTGCTCAGTGTAGGGGATCATCACCAAGTCCTGTGCTAATTGCAGGCATGGTCAGGAAGATTGTGCGGTTGCAAAGCAGTGCCTGGGCGTTGCAGGTGCTCGCATCTGCCAAGCGCTTACATCCAGCAACATTCTTTGCTTCTCGTTTGGAGTCTCTGTGAGCTTAAGATAAAGTGGCGTTTTGGTTTGGTTTCTATTGCTTTATATTGTTCTTGTGCATGCAACATCCCTTCCAATGGTCATACTCGCTCATAATAAAGGTCTGCTGTTCCATACACACGTCTTCAGCATTGTGCTTCAGATCCTTACATAGCTGGAAGTTATGAACAAGAGACTCGAAGATTTTGTCAGACAGCTTTGGTCGCCAACCAACCTCACCTCATACTGAAGCATCTTATTTTACAGCTCTGTCAATCGCCAGCACTCAATAAACATCACAGGTAGCTGCTAACAATGACTCTTTACACTTGTTGCAGTATGCGGCTGGCAGTGGTTGCTTTCACATATCATAATACGCTGCTGAGGGCGACATTTTGTGCATCACAGCAGTATGCCACTGACAGTGATCATTCATGTATGACAGTAAGCTGTAGCTGTTACCTCTTGCAGGCACGATTGGCATGATGAGGCGTGCAAGACAATTCTCGAGAATTGCAAAGCTATCCTGGCGCCTGGAGGTGTCATTATCTGCATTGACATGGTGAGAGATCATGTTAATTGGTGTACAACGATAGGGAGCATTTAGTGGAGAGCAGTGCAAATTCCTTCAGTAGGAGGTGTATGTTCATTGGCGGCCGAGAGCAAACATTGTTGCGCTTTGTGCTAAACCACCAGCGATGAGGATTTGCCACCCCTTGTTTTACCACGTCTCCGTTCTGCAGCAAGGACCTGTAGCCTAATGTCTCACCACGTGGCTAACTTGCAGCGAGGATGCTTGACCCACTTTTCTTTCATCTTTGCTACCTGTAGGACATTTTGCAATGCCCCCCTTTTGTACCACTCTGCCTTTCAGCCTCTGTGGTGACCAGTGCACAGCTGCATTGCCATGCTCCACTTCACATCCCCCACTGAGCTACAGGTGCTAGAGGAGACAATGCACACCTCTCCTGGTCCACACGTGTCCTTCCAGCTTTCCACAGACCTCAACATGATGGCACTCACCAATGGTGGCAGGGAGCGCAGCCTCAAGGTAATGAGGCATCCATTAGTTGGGAGCAAAGTTGATGAGCTAGCCAGGGCTGACATGTTGATTGGCCTGTGGTGTTACAATGCGTGCTCAAAGGAGATCGTGGAGGAGAAGAGAGAGCAAGGCAGCAACGTGCTTCTGCTCATTGCAAGCCTCTATTGTGAGGTGTCCTCAAAGCACCTGCCTGCCTCTTTGGTGGCCGTCATCTGATATTGGGTGCGGCATACTGCCTGCGGATGAACCAGCAAGCCGATCTGAAGGTCATCACACTTCTTGCTTGTGTTTGCTTTATCTGCAGTGCGCAAAATGTACATTGAGCTCAAGGGTCCTGCCTTTGCAGCTGCGCACCGTCACAACAGGTGCAGCTACCATAGTGTTGGGCGTGCTTTCCTGAGTCGTGTGCCTTGCATTTATTTGCAGGAGTGGCAGTGCTTGGCAGCCTCAGCGGGCTTAAAGCTGCTGCCCGCACCAAGTGGACACATCTCACCGCCAGGCGAAGCCAGGAGCTGGGAGCAGCGTGTGGCACCAACAGATGACTTTGTGTGGGGCCAGCCTCCCGCGCAGATGGTTGTCATGCAGCCTATCTAACACCTAACCCAGATACACAATAAGAGCCAATTCAAGCAACTAGTGTTTACGTGTATGTCTTCCAGATTACAATAAATTTACTCAGCGAGGAGGCACACCAAGATTCTTGTTGAATTTGAGTACTATTTATGAATAAACCACTGCCAAAGGACTCCTTCCTTGGAAGGGAGAATTAGCCAACAAGGCAGCAACACCCATAGCCAGGCACATACATAACAGTCGCGATTGTTCCAAACGAACGTAACATGAGTGTTGCATTATTCAGGAACAAGAGTGCCATTGCACAGCGGCAGCAGAGTTGTTCGCATGAGCTGCGCGCGGTGGCAACAGTGGAACATGCACGAGTTCTGCAAGGCACCAACACTATGGGACATAATGATCTTTGCGCATCATCAGCAATGTGGTGCGCACAATGTTTGCATGGCTTGAGCTGTGTGGGACGCATGATCTCTGTTTGGCGTCAGCAGTGGGGCAATGAGTCTGGAGTGGCATCTGCAGTATGGCACTGAATAGGAGCTTGCCTTGCTTAGCTCATGCTTGCGGTAGTCAGAGGCATGGTCAAGCGTATAACGACTTGTATGCTTCCTGAAGAGGGTTGTGCTTTTGTATAATGACCTCTGTACATACAACATCAGTCTTTCAAATGCATCACATGCTTTTTCACTAATTAATTTAATGTGCCACTCAATATAAGCTGTTGTAAATCCAACCAGGGTTGTGGTTTTGTCTCTTTCTAGTTGCTCTGTTTGATTAGCAAGAGACAAACATAACATGTATAAGGCCTCTAAGGTGTCAACGTCGAGCCAGAATCCACATTGAACATCTGATACAAAGTGTGTGCTATAGCAAGCAGCAAACAGGTAACTTGCAGCATAGAGAAGGCAACAAGAACCTCTTCTACTACATCACAAGGCTCTGTCTTTTCGGTCATCTCACCGGTCATTACACTTACTTCAAGTTGAGCTGCTGCATAATGTCAGGATTGCACTAGCTCCCGAAAACTTAGTATCATCAAGTCAATACTTCAATAGCTTTGTAAGCTTTAGATAACATTGGTCTACTCAGTCGGCTGGTTATGTAACTCTCATGGAATGGTGCATGTACCTAACTTGAGCTGAATGATCATATCCATAAATGCCCTGCACTTCCAACCTCCCCATTCCAGGCAAAAAAATAGACCTACCCGCTAGCACCTGCAATGCTTCTGCTTGTTATTACTCCTTTCACATGGATCTGCAAAGGGGTCATTAGACAAGCTGCTCATGGTAAACTGGCCGCTCAACTGTGTTGCAACTGAGCTTACAGCTGGATCAGGAGTAACCTCCTCGCTAGACACTCGCTGCATATATTCTGCCGCTTTAAGTCTTCATACTCGGGCCCTTGCAAGTGCTAGCGCGATTGACTAACTCATAGTGGACCTTACCTTAATGTACACTGACTTAATCCAGCGTACATTGCTACTTAAATGCTCTAAAATTCCGCCGCTACCTGTAATAATACGATAGAAACATTCCTATTTCTATCTTCCTCATCCTCGTGCCCTTTTGGACGTGTTTTGATGTTTGAGCGACTAGGTTACGCTAGGGTTGTTTAGACACCCTGCTACGCGCAGAATTACTTAATATGTGCTTATTTGTTAAGTTATATTTAGATACTTGCATGTGAGCCATGGAACACATAGGAAGAACGAGGGGGAGCCGGAATTCAGGCTTGCCATCGTTTATGTTTGTTTTACCTAGACTAAGAGATACTCCGTTGTCCCTTGAGCCTTGTTTTGTCATGTAAAGATATCCGAACTCCTAATCGAGCAAGACCTAAGCTTAAGTGCTAGGACTTGAGATTTAGATTTTACCACCAAGAGAAATCCTGTACATTCAATACCACGTTGTATCTTGAGAAACCGGACAAGAGGGCAACCTCTTATCTGAGAACCTGCTGTGTAGCAGAGTATTACCCTATTATCCATTAATAGGAGAATCACCCATCGTATCTTAAGGTGGAGGAGGATAGCTTAGCGATACCTACTCATAAGGGGTAGAGAAATCCGCCAAGTAAGAGCAGCGGAGTGCTGGCCCATCTCAGTCAGATAGATAACCTTAGCTACTAGGAAGCTAAAAGACCCTCACCTACAAGGAGAGGACAAGACCTGTCAGAAGACAGAGAGACACTGCCCCTCAGAAGACACTACCACCAGTGAGTACATTCTTATGCGCATGCTAAGAAGAGAGGCGTAGTAGCGGCAAGGCTGGACGATCCAACATCCTCAAGAAAACCATGCTGTTACGTGCAACAATAGGCACTCGAGTGTTTTAGTTCCCATTCGCGCGGTATGTGTACTCGTCACATTCCCCCCCATCTGGTCCAAGCCTTCTTGCTTGACTGGGGACAAGTTCGCGAACGGATTTCCGCCTACGCTCATAGAGATTTGCTGACTTCCAAAGTCGCCGTGTGGGAAAAACCTATTTTTGGTTGCACGCCCCAGGATTCGAACTGCAGACCTCTACTTTTGGGTCTCTTTTGCAGTTGAGCTACGTTCATAGCTCGACCAGGCATCGCGACCAATGTTACGTGCAACAAATAGGCACTCGAGTGTTTTATTTCCCATTCGCGCGGTATATGTACTCGTCACACATGCATGTACGCATGGAGATTATGGAGTAAAGAAAAAAAAAAACCGAGAAAAAAAATAGTCATTGCACAATTCCTGTTGTGCAATGGCTAAGCCAATTTCTGTCGGG
>QAXF01001742.1:2951-15985 GCA_004335645.1 Dunaliella sp. WIN1
ACACACACACACACACACACACACACACACACACACACACACACACACACACACACGTACACGAACACGTGCTGCAAAGGCAACGGCTCATTAATCGCATGGAGCATACAGCTCTTCCTGCAGCTTATGAGCAACAATGCGCTTCTTGCCCACAGACATCACAACCCATGCCTCAGTCCTTCTTCCTGGGCGCTCTGCTGCAGCTTGTGGGATACCCTCAAAAGCCTGTGGTGCACTCTCGCAGCTCCTGGTGTAGCTGGCAGCAAGTGTTTTGGGCGCTCACACTGCTGGCGCAGTCTGCTTTCCTAGCTGCTTTCTCAGTTGCCAAGACAAAAGGCTGCAGCTGGAGTGCCCTGCATGCCCCAATCCAATGCACTGCTGCTTCTGGGTGAGCAAGTGGTGCTCAGCTCTAGGCTGAGTGGCATTCGAAGAGGGAGGCTGATAGGGAGAGAACTCAGTGCACTGCTGATTCTGGGTGAGCGTGTGGTCCTCACTGCTGGGCTCTGTGGCAGCTGAAGAGGAAGGCCAACAGAGAGGGCTGCTTCACAAACAACAACTCGCTTATGTGTAGGCAAGGCCCTCTTGGGAGGGTGTTGCCTGCACAGAAGAGCAAGCACACAGTGTCAATATGAGGTTGCTCAATTGATATGTTTATGCAGTTGTCACTGCGCAACATCTTACAAGAGGTATTAATGGGCATTTCAACAAAGTACTTGTAGTTCCTTCCTAACTTCAGCACCTGAACACACATAGCACTTGGAAGTTTGAATTGACTTGCCTGGCATGATATCAAGTACACATCTCAGCAAAAGGGAAGCGACACACGAGTCACAGGGTGGCCTTTTTCAAGAACAGTAGATGGAGCAACAATGCAGATGGAGCAACAATGGGGGGCTACTTAGCAGCTAACCTTGGCCTCTATAACCAGCTGTCAAGAAGGAATCACATCAAAAACAGAAGTGGCAGTTAAACACAAAACAATCAGCTTTGAATGTGGATGACCCCCATCACAGGGCAGGCAGTGCTGAGCAGCACCCTAAATTTTCACTCTGTCAACTTACAGGGGTGTTGACTTTGGAGGCCTGTGCCTGTGAGTTCATCTCCCTTCGAGGTGTTGCTGCCCCCATACGCTCCTGCCTGCCTGCCACTGGTGTCCCTGCGCGGCTTCCAACTTTAGAGGGGATATCACCTGCATTGCATGTTGGTCGGGAGGAGCATGGCTGCACAGCTGCTTTGCTCTCTCCAGATCCTCTCCTCTGCCCTTATGTGTGGGCTTGCCTATGTGAGAGGTGCGGGTTTGAACACAGGATTAATGTTTCGTAGATGCCAAATGCATGTCAGGGCTTTTGGCAACAACACACAACGTTAGAGGCAATTCTGGATATCAGGTCTGTAGCAAAGTAGGCAACAACAAAAATGCAAGCAACCATGGAAGATCTAGGCGCCCTGCAATGCAAGAAGCAGCGCCTAAATGGATGCACTCGTGGAGAATTCGTGTCACCTGAATTTAATAGCCTCTCTATGAAAGCTCGTGAACAGCTAGGGACAGGCCTGGCTACAGCCTACCAGATGCTGCCAGCTTGCGCTTGCAATATGCATGGAGCTACGGAGAGACGTTGTGCACATTGGGGAAGCACGTGCAGGCCATGATGACTTACAGCAACACCACCCGGTGCCTTCAGATGAAGACCAGAGGGCAATCCTGGGACAGCTGACATCAAGGCTTGCAGACCTTAGCCATTCAAATTTCTCTCAATGAAGTGACAGGCCCTACCTCCTTTGAATTTTACGTATTAGGGACCTGAACGCTGCACCCGGCTACATGAACTGCTCATTGGTGCCCACCTGCTCTGGCCTGAGGCAAGGCATGCAGCTCCAGTGGGGAGGACGTGGCCATGTGCGCATGCAAGCGCTTGCGAGCAAGCTCCTTCCACTCCTCTAAAGTGGCACGCGCGCGACCTCTCTGAGCATACTGCAAAGGCCATGCAGAGAGAGAGAGAGGACTTGAAGAAGGAGGGGAGCTGCATCTATCAACCTATTTTGAGCTTGACTTTGTCTTGATCTGATGACTGCGTTCTTCTTCCATTCTGTTTGAGTAGCACGCATGGTGGCCTCTCTGGGCACAGCTGCAACTCACACCCACACCCGCCTTGTTCTCTGGGCACAGCTACAACTCACAACCACACCCACCTTGTTCTTGTTGATGGGCTTGTCTTCTGATGAAGGGGCAGCCGGCACGCCTTATAAGCACCGCTTATACACAACAGAGGGCCCCAGAGCGCATACAAGGCAGGCTGGCACACAATGCCTAATACGGCATTTTAGCTTTGCAAGATTGATGAGGTTCCCTTTTCTTAACTAACTGACGTGGCACAGGCTCAGCATGCTGTGCTAAAGCAACCTCCACACAATCCCCCATGGGCCCCTGTTGCTCTCATAAGCAACTTATCAATGACACTCTCTCCTAAGCCCGACTGTCACTGCATACACATGCTATCCCCTGCAACCACAAGCTCTAGCCCTTGTAGCAGTGCTCTCTGAGGGCAAGTTACGAGTGAAGTCACATGTGGTCTCTTACACCATCCCACTTCCTCCCCCATCACCCCTCTGAGCTCAGGATCCCCGCCCAGCCCACAATGTACATTGACAAGCATGCATACATGTGCATCATACACAGGCACTTACATCAGGCATGGCATGCTCCTGTACCTTGATGTAAGTGCTTCCAAACCAGTTGCATCTAACGACGCAAGCAAGCATAGAACACACACAGACACGTGCACACACAAGCTCTGTACTTCAACGCGGATGCTTCCAAGCCTGTTGCATCTCATGATGACGACAACTGTAGCAGATCAGGACATTTGTTCAATACTGCCAAGCAATATGATGTACATGCATCACAGCTTTAAAGGCGGTCAAAGTTGTTCATCAAATCTTTTATGCTAATATTACAAGTCAGTGATCTGCACCAAAACACGACATAAACCTTGCCTAAAACAGGCACACTCACGCATGACACGTGCACACACAAGCACTCATATCAGGCATGGCACGCTCTTGTACCTTCATGTGATTGCTTCCAAGCCTGCTGCATCTCATGACGCAAGCAAGCACAAAAGCACACTGACACAAAAAACACGTACACACATGCGCACTCACATCAGGCATGGCAGCCACGTATGGCAGGTTGGACCCCAGAGCCTTCTCCCTGGGAGGGGCTATCAGGCCCTCCATCCCCTCCTCAGGCTCCCCCTCTGTTGGGCCAGCTGGTGCCAAGCTACGCAGCCCACGTGCTGCTGCCTCAGGTGCAGGCAGGTGGCAGGCAGGCAGCGGCTGCAGCGTGTCGCCCAGCTCAATGGCCATCTCCTGGGTTTGGCAAGAGCAGTGCACAGAAGGAGAACAAGTTATGAGGCTGAGCAATGCAGAAGCATGTCTGTCTGACCTTGGTGATCTCTGTGGTTGATAGCCATCACCTTAAGCGTTCATTGGATACCTGGATGACAACTGACAGCTTAATCCACACTGTGGATGAGTGTGTGAGCAGACAACGGCTGTGGTGTGTCAGCACGACCGTCGTCTTCCGCAGCACAGGACGGTTTGGCAGACATGATTTAGCAGAAGGCTGAGTGGTTCAGGCATCTGCTAAATTTTATGACCAGATGCTGTAGGAGAGCTTGTAAGCAGGCATCAGTGAAAACTTTGATGAGGAACTGGGCTGTCGAGGGGGAAGTTGCAAGGCTTGTGTCGCCCTTTTTGATGAGACTGGCCACCTTCAACGGAGAGGGACAGCAGAGGATGACGCACACTCATTGCATCTTCCAGCATGTGATTTTGCAATTTCCCAGGGATGCTACAAATGTCAGCTTGTAGGAAGGTGGGGGCATACAGCCTGTGCCTGGACCATGTGATATGCTGCGCTTGTCAATTTAAGTGGCGGCAGCGTTGCAATCTTACCGGCAGCAGGACTTCTGTACCCCTCCCCTCCTCCTCCTCCTCTTCCTATGCTTAAGAATAGCAGTATTACAGAGACACACACAGCTATGCTTAGAGATTGCAGTACCACAGAGACACACACAGCTCACCCACCTGATACAGCTCCTGAATGATAGCAGTGCCAGAGACACACACAGCTCACCCACCTGGTACAGCTCACCCACCTGATACAGCTCACCCACCTGATACAGCTCCTGAGTGATAGCAGTACCGCAGAGATACACACAGGTCACCCACCTGGAACAGCTCCTTGGTCATGATGAGCGAAGATGCAATGTAGGACTTCAGCCACGCGGCATCCCGGCAAAGCCCGCTGAGCTGCTCGTACAACAAGCCTTCATCTGTGGAGAAGGCCTCCACAGATGCCGACAGCTTGCGCACCTCCTCCTTGTACTTCACATCCAAGTCTTCCCGCTTATAGTCCTGGGGCTCCTGCATGCAGAGCACACACACAGGCTTATGTCTGCAGACATGACTGAGCGACAAGGACTGCGTGCATGGCCATATTAGACCAACTAGATAACATGTGCAGTTCTACCTTGGCCTTCTTGCTCAAGGTCCTGCTGGTGTCTGCACATAGTGGCACACCACAGTGATCAATGCCTGCCTGCACCTCTGTGCGTTCATGTGGTGATGTTGTGACTTATGTAGGATAGCGTGCAGCAAGCCCTCCTAGCACCCCAAACCAAGGTGGTCCATCAAACACATCCACTACACTGCCTTTGGTTGCCATGTACATTGAGGCACTTTGTTAGTGGACGTGCTCTCACCTAGCTCACGGTGCAGTAAGATCAACTTAGTCAGTGGTCACTGCAGGTGCGCTCATCTAGGCCAATGCGCGTCTTGTCTAACAAGATCTAACTCAGTCACTGCAGTCACTTGTCACTGCAGGTGTGCTCATCTAGGCCAATGCACATCTTGTTCACCTACATCTAGATCAACGACCATGGTGATCATTGGTCACAGTAAAGTCTGCACACTTCTTGCTCATTTCAATGATAGTCAATGAAGGCGTAATCACCTTGGCCAATGCACATCAGTATGCGGCTGAAAGCACATGTCCTCCAGTGTTTCCATCAAGCTGAAGCTCATTGCCTTGTTTGCTGCGCCTCTCTTGCTCCTGCATTTCCTACTTAATAGCACAGACACCTCATGCTTTGTACACCAGCGCCACGACCTCAACAAGGGCAAGTAGGAATGTGAGAGATGTGTGAGAGCTCTAAGGCTCCTTGTTCATCAGGGAAATTACAATAATGATGAAAGTGCAACCTGAGCCCCCAGTCACAACATTGACGAAAGTGCACCCTGAGCTTCCACCACCCACCATGCCTTCTGCCCTGCTTGGCTCTGCTGCTGCCCCTGCTTGGGCCTCTGTTTGCTGTGCCTGGTACTCAGACATATCCGCCATGGGGTGGGTGCACCTGTGTTTGAGCGCGATTAAAGTGTTGCAGGAGCATGTAAAGCAGCTACCATATCATGCCATGACTTATGGCCCATGAGTGGTTCTCTGCCTGCCTCATTGATTACACTTTCATGCCTGCCGCAGGGTTTTAGACAGCATCTTGGCCACAAGCTGCATCATGTACATTGTCCTAAGATGTGGTTGTCATGACAGTCATCACCAATTATATCATGCTTTCCCAGCATATGTTGTCTGCGCACCAACCCTGATGGCCTATGAAGCAAACCTGTGGAGGTTCATACGATGAAGCATGCAGGGACCACCTTGCATAATATACCGCACTTCTTGCATAGTATACCGCAGACATGGAGTCCATGATACTACAAATCTAAGCCACATGCTACTTTTTAAATGCACTCACAGCCCAGCCTTATGCGATCTGCCTCGTCCACTGCAACAAGTACAGATAAAACTACAACAATCTTGTCAATTACAGGTACCAAGGCGTTAAATGTACCAGATAGAAGCCTAATAATTCTTTCAAGCCTTTGTTATGCAGCAACCAATGGTGTACAATCAGTTATTGAACAAAAGCCTCACTTGTAGAACAGGGCCTTCACGCCAGTTGTCTTGCCTACAGCAAACCCACGCCCTGCCCTGCGCACGCCTGCTCGCCTGCGCTCCTCTCTTTCTGACTTCTTTTCTACAAGGTAAGGACGGCATCCACAGTGTGCAGCATGTCAGGTTAGGGTTCAGACAGCACATAAGCAGGATTTCTGCAAGTGCATCATTACAAGTTAGAGTTTATTGCATCATCTGGAGTTGCTGTGAGGCGCATTCCTGCAAAAGCCTTTGTAGTCAATTGAGCATTAACGCCCCCTAATACTTCAGTTACAACTACTTCATCAGATCTCTGACCTAAATGAATGACTATCAATTGCTTCATCAGATCTCTGCCCTACATCAAACCCAGTGCCACACACCTTGTGTCTTCACCCTGCGCGTGCGTGACTCCAGGCGCTTGCGGAGCCTGTCAAGCTCTGGAATACGGCCCTGAAGCAGCAATGTATGTTTGGCACTGACACACTTGAGACGATCAGCCAGAAGGTGTTCGTGATTCACTCCTTGAAGGCTTGTGCCTGAACTTTGCGCATGCGTGACACCAACCGCTAAGGAGCCTGTCAAGCTCTGGAATACGGCCCTGAAGCAGCAATATATGGTTGGCACTGACACACTCGGGATGGTCAGCCAGAAGACATTCATATTTTACTCCTTAAAAGGCTTGTGCCTGAACCTTGCGCGTGCGTGACACCAACTGCTGAGAAGCCTGTCAAGCTTTAAGATACAGCCTTGAGGCAGCAACATGTTGGCACGCAGACGGATTGAAAATGGTCAACGAAGTCACGAGACAATTGTATTTGTGTCCCTGCAAGCTTTGCCATTGCTGCAGTGCAGATGTAAGAGCTGGCATGTGGGACCTAAGGCTCCTTGAGCCAGTTCCCCCTCCTCCTTAGTTAATGCATGGATGTTCCTGCTGCCCACGTAGCTTTCTTCTTCCCTGAGAGCTTATTTAGAGCTCGTGCAGCATGCCCTCCAGGCAGTGGGATGCCACCAAGCCACACAGCACACAGAACAAATGCCTGCAAAGAAGGACTGCATCCACACGGCATCCATAACAGCTTGCAACTGTTCCTTCCTGTCTTGAGCAGGGCACAATTGTCTGCACAAGGACCCCATAGGTGCAATCAAGTGTGTATGAAGTATGTTGGATGCTAGGGCTGTGCTCAGATCAGAATCTTGCAGTGCTCTTTGAATTGTGAAGCACTTGTGCATGTCCCACTCCCCAAGCTTAACTATGGTTGCCGGATGGAGTCACAAACAAACACTAACCTTAATCAGCACATGCGTGCCTCTGCAAGAGCAGCCTATCTCGTGATCTAGAAGTGTTCTACACAATTTATGCAAGGAGAATGATAACGCAGAGCGGTAAGCGCACTTAACACATGGCTGCCTCACTGGGCAGCTGCAAAAGCATCCACTTATTAAGAAGGAAAGTTGCAGCGGCTGCTTGTACACATGGAAAAGCTGCCCAACAAGGCCTTTGGACATGTCATACTTTGCTCTACACACTCATCACATAAAGGGTGCTCCCAAACCACTCACCTGCACACCCTCCAGAGCATTGACCCTCTGCAACTGTTACACTCTGCTCTGCACACTCGTCGCATCAAGGATGCTCTGAAACCACTCACCCGCACACCCTCCAGAGCATTGACCCACTGTGACAAGGGGCGGCGGACCTTGAGCTGCAGGTTGCGCTCATATTCAGCCACCGACGCCCGCGCTGCCGCATCATCCATGTTCCCACCTGCACCCGGAACACACTAATTGCTTGATCAGGTGTTCACGCAGGGACCATGCTCAGCAACTGATGCTTGCTCAGCCGCACCATCCATGATCCCGCCTTCATATAATCGCACTGATGCTTGACCAGGCGTTCACACAGGGACCAAGTTTTTATGTAGCTGCAGACACTGCCCGACTCGCACTGATTCTGGTGTGAAGAAGCAGAGTGTATTTGTAGTCTGCCACTAGTGAAGCTGCACCAGCCACACACAACCTGCAGGCGTATAGATGCTGCTGTGAGAGTTCAACCTGAGATGCTGTAGCATCCCCTTCTTTTCGCGGTTAGGTTTAAAAAGCCGTGTATGACTACTGAGCACCGCAGTATCGCAACAACTCAGGCACACAGTCCACATCCTATGTCTCACACATCTCTTGGTGTGCTATGTTGAACAATTGCATAGCACATTCATACGCATCCTGGAAAAGTTTTGACTGATGATCAAATTGAGTCGGTTGCACAACACAGGGGTTATCTGGGGCTGCAATATGTAAGGTCAGGCTTCCCACAGCAATATATAGGGGGTTAATTGGAGCTGCAAAGTTAAAGACAGATCTTATGCACAACCAGGAACAGGCGGCCATACTCCTTTAAAACAGCAAGGCCAAACCTGAATGCAGCTCTCCAAGGTTATCCATATGTGGCTTGCATGGATGATGGAGATCCTGCACGGTCCCACCTTGGCCCGCACAAACAAAGCCTGGCTCTATTGCAAGTGACACAGAGGCAGCTACCTATCCGTGCCATTGCCATGGCAAACCTTCTTTGGGGAGTTTGAGATGTCAGTGTGATGCAAGTTGTGTGTGGTCAGTGTATCTGATATGTCAGTGTGATGCAAGTTCTATGTGGTTAGGGTACCTGAGATGTTAGTGTGATACAAGATCTACGAGTTCAGGGTACCTGAGATGTCAGGGTGGCCGTAATGAGTTACGGAGGCCCTCAAGGGCTCTGCTAAGGGACCTCCGTTGCCCACCCGATCCCAAACGCGAGGCAGGGGCGCACGAAGGAGCGGCAGCAAGCCTTCACAGTACTCTGCAGGAGCACAGCCAGGTTGCATTTGTGCACTATTTTTTATTACATGCTCAAGTAGTGCTAAAGCAGCAGCAAGCCGCACAACAACACCCAGACGGATCCTGTCACACAAGTTTGTGTGTGAAGAGCCGCAGCCTGAACAAGTGCCTTGTTCAGGACTCAGCGAGTGGAAACTCTGTGATCGTTGAAGTGCAAAGATGGTTCCGTTTGCAAGTGCAAAAGTTGGAGTCAGGCTCCAATACGCTGCAGAAGCAGCAGGCAAATAGTCTGAGAATATGCCCCACATGATAAATATGGGGTGCTGTTCTGATCATGTCAATGTTGTGTAAGAGTTGTAGTATTAAAGATAAAAAACGTGCTGAGGCAGAATGAATTATATTCACTATTTAGAGCGGCGGAGGAGCCGAGGTGTGACAGCATGTTTGCTGCTTGGGTGCACCCTGATTTCTTTGCAGATAAGAGGTATCCTAAAAATCCGGTCAGAGCAACATCAAGTCCAAGGACTACTCACAGAGCCACTGTTTGGATAGTGCCAGACTCTCTTCGTCTCTTCAGCGCTCTTTTGGGTACACAGTTCAGTTGGGTCTGCATACATGAAAGTTCCCCTGGCACGAGCACATGTGTGCACATGTTCAAACGCGCTTACTTGAACACAACACACACATAAACACACACACACACACACACACACACACACACACACACACACATGTGCATGCATGCACACATGGACATGCACACGCACGTGCACGCACACATGGTCATGCACACGCGCACCTATGGTTGCCGATTCTAGACCCTGCAGCTCCTGCTCCATGGGTATAATGGCAGCACCTTTAAACTCCACCGCCTGCATGCGTGAGCAATCCTCAAAGCACTCGCAACATATGCAGCGCTGATCAAGCAGCCATTGATGTATTTGTACAGGCTCAGAAACAGGCCACATTTTGCCTTATTTTAAAGCGGAAGTCGCATCCCAGTCATGTGCCAATGTACAGATGCTCAAGTGGGTGTGCGCCTCTCACAGCCTCACCTCTCGGTACATGTTCCACACCCTGCAGAGGCAAAAGGAAGGGGCAGGTGCGGTGATCTCATCCCTTCAATCCCCCACAAAAGTTGCGTGGCTGCCACAAAAAGCTTGCAGGTACTCACCGAGGGTTCACAACTTCTGCATCCTTTCCTTTAGTGCTCTCCTTCACCGCCCTCTTTGACATGCGGTTAGCCTGCAGGACAGGGAGACGGAGGGTGTGCTGTTGCCTGTTCTTCCTGCTTAGCCTTCAATTACGCACACTCCTAGGTGATATGTGCAAGAGGCCTGCTGCATCTCTACAGGTCATAGGGTCGCTGAGCTGGCGGCAGCGGTGCAGATCCCGTCCTTGCCCCCTGTCTACGCCGTTAACGCACTTTGCTAATTGAGATGGAATCTCTCAGACCCGTGGCCATGGTGGCAACTGCGCCGAACAAGGACGCCCGTAACGCGTGGGTGGCTCAGGCGTTCGTCGCTGAAACCTAATAAAATTCCAAGTAATGATTATATGGAACTTTGGACATAAATTCCCCCCCGCAGATTGTTCTTTCGCCCCTGCTACATTCTGCAGGCTGCTGCTGAATAACCCTACCTTATTGGCCCGGCAAATCTAATGCTCATTGCTGCATATTTAAGCACTCGTTATTATGAATCTGATCCTCTGGCGTGTGTGTGTGTGTGTGTGTGTGTGTGTGTGTGTGTGTGTGTGTGAGCGCGCGCGCGCGCGCGCGCATGTGTGTGTGTGTGTGTGTGTGCGCGCGCGCGCGCGCGTGCGAGTGTGCGTTCGTGCACATGTGTGTGTGTGTGTGTGTGTGTGTGATGAGTGATGGAAACACCACAATTATATGGTGGATGAGTAAGATGGATAGCAAACAAGCGGTGCAGGCCCTTCAATATCAGCAGGGCACACCATTCAAGAATGCAACCAAGTATTACAGTGCACAGGATGCTGGGGTAGACAAGTATCGAGTGGCATTGTGCACCTTCCGGCGTTCCCGATTACAGCCTGGAGAGCTCTAACGAGGTGCAACTTGCTAGAAGCTTTATTACTTAAGCTTGAGGCCAGACTTGGCTCAGGTATTGAGCAAGACTTTTGTGCCAAGGGCAATGCTGCCTTCTGAGCTGAGCATTCATGAGGGGTTTTATGCAGCATACCATTGGAATTTTGCACACCTAACAAAGCGGAGCGCACAGTCAATGAGTGGTACTACGGGAAAAGGTAGTATGCGTGGGTGCATGTCTGGATGATAGCTGTTGGGTAGGTGGGCTGATCAGCATTCCAGTGAGCCAAGATCTTACAACTGCACGCAATATACGGGTGCCACAGGGACTTCAGTACTCTAAACAAAATCATAAGTGTAAGTCATTGTTATCGTAAATCGTCAAATGCAACTTCCATGTCGCTTATGAATGTTGTAGGGGCCAAAAAACACATCTTGTAGCATACACAGAAACAAGCACGAGTCAGCGAGTGCAAAGTAGGCACCCAACAGGCTCCTCGCTAGGCATTCACCAGGGAGATGTCAACAATTGCACTGAGGGGACTCATGAAGAGGGCAAGAGTTCTTCAGCGCCAATGCTGCTCTTCAACAGATCTTGAGCTTATTGAAGGCCTTAGCCAAAAACTGCACTACAGGGATCATCCATGCAGGCGGTCGTGCCTATTTCAGGTAGCAAGCGCAAGCAAGGGGCTACGTTGAAACAGCAGGGGCTGTTCAAACCCCCAGAAACAAGGCAGTTACGTGGCTATGTTGGAATGCTCAACGTGGGCTTTGTTGGCACTCTGAACGCGCCCTCAACTCTGCTTGATATCCAGGCTGGGCTGTGCTGCCTGAAGTTTCTGCCTCAAGTTGCGCAACAGCTCCTCCATCTGCAAGCATGGGGGATCAGTGGACAAGGCGTTGTGAGATCTTCCCGGTTGCAGCAAGGAGAGAGCAGACTTATGCATAAGGCCAAGCTGAGGCCTCCTACCAGCAGCCATGCCAAAGCAAGCAAGGCAGGGAGCAGCAGTCATGCCACTGCGCACAATGCAGGGATAGAGCATGTACGCCAATTTAAGCAACGCAAGCACGCAGCCGTGCTTATAAACGAAGGGGCTTGCACCATTGCCGCGGGAACAAGCAACCTTGCCCACAGTGCAGGGATACACTAGTGCATCAACCTGCCTTCAAGGTCTTCCTCCACCAGCAGTGCACTTGTATGGACAACAGGTGCGCGGGTTACCGCACAAACAGGTTCGTGAGGCACACACAGTGCAGGGAGGGCACAGTCTGCGTGGCTTAGGTCACCTTCTAAGAGACCTAACAACGGTTGCTGCAGCACAAGCCAACAACACCGTGGACACAGGTTAAGATCGACAGCACAACTCACAGAGCTATTTGGAACACTTATCATAAGCACAAATCATACAAGTCACATCTGCTCAGCTGCTGCGCTGACGCAAGCCGCCAAGCCCCAGGCAAGCTCTGCTGCTTGCATCCCCCAGGTATCAAGTGCAACAGCAAAGGTGGCAGCAGATTAAAGCTCACCTGCGAATAGAGGTGCGTGTTGGGCAGCTGCTGCTGCTTGCACGCAGCTAGCCTCGACGCCAACATGGCCGTCAGTGCCTCTACAGTGCCCTGCAGTCCAACAGGGTGTGCACAGCTTAAAAGCGTGCATGTGAAAACACACTTCTTTTAGTGCGCAGCTGGCCTCAATGCCAACATGGCAGTCAGCGCCTCTACTGAGCCATGCAGTCCCAAAGAGTGTGCTTAGCTTGGCAGCATGGATGTAGGACCGCACTTCACAGGGTGTGCCCAGCTGGGCAGCATGCATGTTGGACCACACTTCAATGGGTATGCACAGCTGGGCAGCATGCATGTTGGACCGCACTTCAATGGGTGTGCACAGCTGGGCAGCATGCATGTTGGACCGCACTTCAATGGGCGTGTACAGCTTGGCAGCATGCATTTGGAAGCGCAGCCCAGCAAATGCAGATGTCCAGGTACATGCAAAGAAACACAGAATTGCAGGGGTCTGCAGGACAAGAGCCATGACTAAGGGACACAACTGTTGGGCAGCAAGGTCATGCACAGGTCAGCAGCAGGGGAGCATCTTTAGGGACGGCTGCGAGAGTGCACACACACACACACACACACACACACACACACACACACACACACACACACACACAC
>QAXF01001764.1:31106-40564 GCA_004335645.1 Dunaliella sp. WIN1
CGCGTGCCTTCCTGCCCCGCAAAGCTCGTGTCCTTGCTTGGCGCTGCCCACGCCCCCCAGGCAGTGACCATCAGCACTGCGCGTTGCCTCATTAACCTGACCCAGTACAACAGGCATGCACAGGCAGAGGCTCTGAGGGTGAGTGGCACGCAAATAAGCACATCAGAATATGAAGGGCTTCATGCTTTAGTTGGCAGCTTTGGTGTGGCATGCTGCCTTTGCAGCTTGCCACAAGGTAGCTATGCACCATGAAGATGACCTTCAGGTTCAAAAGCTTGAGTATGCAACTGTCACACAATATATGCCGCCGCTGCAAGCTCACGCTCGCACAACTGTTGGACTGCCCAGAGCTGTCACGTTGTCCTGCTCTCTGCCCTGCAGAGGCCCTTGTGTGCGCATCCAGGTGTACAAACTTCTGTTACAATAAGAATGCTCATGCAGTACATTAATCTGCACCTTCTTCACAGGCAGGCCTGCTGGATGGTGCTGTCAAGCTGGTCCACATGGGGGAGCAACAGCCAGCCTTCGCCAAGCTCGGCTGCTGGCTGCTGGCCAACTTGACCACCCCTGCGGGGAGCGAAGCACGTGAGCGGGTCCTGATGCAACCTCACACACTGCACCGTCTAGTGCAGATGGTCAAACCAGGCCAGCCAGGTGAGCACAAGTGTGTGCTGCTAGCGGTTGCATGGCCCCAACCTCTGAAGCATGACTTCTTCTCATAAGCCTGTTGCTTATAATGCGTGATGGATTGACACTGTGCTGTATGAAATCAGTCTATGATGCTGTTTTGCATGGCTGAGCCCATATGAATCAAGTCTTCTGGCCAAGATGGGCTAACCAGTTCAACAAGTTAGCAAGGCCCCATAAGTGGTGGCAGCCAGAAGGGTTGGGGACCTGATTACAGCAGCAGCGCTACAGAGCATGGTAACTCTTACATCTGTCTGACCCCTGAGCTTCACAGATTTACCTGTAGATCTTCCCACTAAGAAGCTGCTTACACCATGCTGCACAGCAGGCAGCTAGTTCAACCAGCCTTGAACATTCTGTGCTCATGAATGCTGTCAAAGCGACAGTGTGCTTATGCCACATCAGGTCAACTATGAAACTCCCCCACAGCACAAAGCTTGCGAACCTTGTTTTATCCGTTGAACCCTCGGGAAGCACTTGGCGACAGGGTCAGAGAGGTTGGCTGTGCGCTTGTTTGGCACATCTGCGCGCAGAATCCAGTAGCAAGTGCCTCTTGGTGACATGTCTCTCTAAGGCTGCGCAACAGCAGGCACAGACGAGCCTACTACAAAGCCTGTCAACAGTACTCACCCTATGCAGCCTCTCCAAACTGCAATGCATGCGCAGAGGCTGTGGTGATTTTGGCCTGCAATGTGCTGGGCAACCTAGTGCGTGAGGCCCTGCCTTGCAGCCCTGAGGCGCAAGCTGCGCTGGACAGGAGTGGGCTGGCACCACACGATGCTGTGGCCAGGGCAGGCGCCTTGGAGGCACTGAAAGCCCAGGTGCAGATGCCTGGCTGCGACAGCAAGGTGCGCGTTGTGTGCTGGCAGACTTTGTGACATGCTAGCAAGGTATGATGGATCAAGCATGCGTGGAGGGTGGATCAGGGTTTCACTTTTGGGAGCTGCACATGAATGAATGCATCAAATTCATGGGGAGGTTGGACCAGCTGGCAGTTGTACTGTGTGATGCATGTACTGGGATTGAGCAGTTTCAGCTGCACAGGCCTTAGAATACACCTGGATGCGGAACTTGCAGGATGCCGAGTTGTTGATACTAATGAGTATTTTCTGTGTGTGTGCGTAGTTTTTCATGAGTGAGATCGCAAATCTGCTGCACTGCCCAGATCGCGCATGTGCTCAATTGCTCTACTTCTTCAAGGGTGCTGCTCAAGCATGATCACCCACTAAAGCCGGACACTTGCCTGCATACCATTGCAGGTGCTGGCCGCAGTCACCAATGCCCTAGCTTGCCTTGCACTAGGCCACAGCCGCAACACTGCAACCCTCACCTCCCAGCCAGGCCTTGCATCAGCTCTGGGCATGGCGCTTGAGCAGCGTGCAGACCCTTGGGTTGCTGACTACGACAGCGCGAGTGCTGTGCTGGCAGTGCACACCTTGCTGCATGTGCTGGGCCACATGCTGTGCAACACCTCCACCAACACAGGCGCTGCCCCAGCAGCAGCGGGTGGAGCACCTGCAGGATGGTCAGGCCAGGGCCAGCACGGAGCACGGCAGGTTGTGTCTTTGGAGGGTAAGGACACCTCGAGCCTGGCTGATGGGTCCATGCGAGTTGTGGTTTTTGATGAGGCTGGGCCTGGTTGGGCACCTGGGCCTGCCCTGTGCAACACAGCGGCCAACAGCAGTAGCAGTGTCCAGATGCAGGATGGCAGGGCCAGGGCCAGCAATGCCCCAGCCAACAAGGAGGCTGTGTACATCAGCCTAGCAGCCACAGCCAAGATGGTGGGAGTAGCCCTGCCACCGGCTTTGTCAAGCGCACAGAAGGACGGCACGCCAGCGTTGCTGCCCATCCAAGCAGCTGAGCTGAGGTGAGGCTGGGGGCATGCATGCAGGAGTGTTTGAAACAAGGAATGGAAGCCGGCTTGTTGCTCCCCTTGGAGTCAGGCAAACAGCTCTTTACAACAAGCAAGTCTCTAGTGAGTGCGTCACCTACTGACGCTTTGCACTGTTTGTTGGTGAGTTGCTTTGGATGCCTGTCTGAGGATTCATGAAGTGAGACTTTGCATTCATAATAAAGCAGAAGGGCAAACAAAGCATCAGGGTAAGTAAGGCCCACAGAGACTTTGCCCAAAGATCAGGAGGGTGGAGCACTTCTGTACAGTTTGTAATCACCGAGCCAAACGTGATCCAGAAGATATGTGCGTCCTTCACTCCTGATCTCAGATGAGGTCTGATTTCCTTGCTGTGCTTCTTCACCCCACGCCCACAGGTACTGTGTCACACACGTGCTGCTCCCTCGCTTGCGCTCTCCCAACCCTCGCACTGCCTGCACAGCTGCTGCGGCTCTGTACCACTTGGCCGCTGCTTGTGGTGAGTTGGCTTACCAGTAGAATAGCTTGATTGGCAAACCATGCTATACAGCTTTTTACACGTTGTGTATGTTCTATTTAGGGAGATCCTGCAGGCGGATGCTTCAGGGAAGTTTTAAGGGGAGTTGCCTGGATGCCTCTGGGTGGTGCAGATAATCAACAGGTGCATGCTCACACGCTGCTACGCTGCATGGGTGCACGCCTCATTTCCGACCCCTGAGAATTGATTGTATGACAGGCTTATATGATCTCCTCAGCCTACGCCATTTGCAAGCTCTTGGTGTGCCATTTGCAAGCTTAATTTGTGTGAGTGCAGGTATGAATAACTACAGGTGCAGAAGTGAGTAAGTTGAGGTAAAATAAGGCACAGATGTTCTTTAGCCTGAGTTCAGTGCTCCAGTTGCCCTGAAGCTACACATCACTGCAAGCAATCTATCCATATGCCTCGTGATGTTAGCAATTGTGCAGCATGTAAACCAACCATGTCAGGCCTCCAAGTCTAGCGCACAAATCAGCTAATCAGCCTGTGTGATGCTGAGTGCGGTAGCACAACGTGTGAGGTTATGCACCTAGTAGCAAGCAGCACAACTACCATGGACACTAAAGCAGCTTTCTGAGTCGTTGTTTCTCACGGTCATGATGCAGACATAAGTGCAGCACATTAGGCAAGGCACCTTGCAGCAGGCAGCATGCTCAACCATACATCACACAGTGTAATAATAACCTGTGCATGAACCACACTCATCCTGCACTGCAATTCCAGGTGCTGGTGCAGCAAGCGAGGCTAGACGCCTTATGGCAGACAGTGCATTGGTGATGGAGCTGCTGCAGAAGCTCAGCTCTCAAGACCCGCCGCTCATGCAGGTCAGAGCACTAGAAGACAATCATGGGGTATGAGCCAGAGTGAGATGCAGCCTCACTCCTGGCCAATGTCACATGCTGTGCGCTGATATCATCATTCTCAAGCAGAGCGTGCTACATGTGTAAAGGACCAGATAGACCAAGCTCACACACCTTATTGACCAATTCAAGCATTGTGCGTCAACTGAGCGTACTCGATAAGCATCTTGAGCTCTCTTGTATCCCTGTCATCGGGACATACGATTAACTCATGAGCGGCTTGAAAGCTCATACCAAGCTGATGCTCTCTGATCATCGTATAGCAACAATCCTTGGCTTATTACACATTCCAGTAATCAATGTGCTACTTGCTTGTGGTTACTATACTGGACAAAGGGCTTGGCAGCAGGTGTAGGTACATCCCCAGGCTAACCCATGCTGGAGGTCAAAGAAGCGTGTCCACTCATCACCCTAACATACACCACACAAAACGCAGGCAAAGACAGAGGTATGTCGAGCAATCACCTTAATGTCAACATACACCATACTACATGCAGGCATGCCTGGCAGTGCTAGAGGTGCTGTCCGCTGAGCCTGTGTGTGGGCCTGTCATGCTGCGCAGCGGCTGGCTGACAGCGGTTTTGCCACTGCTGGAGAGTGAGGATGGCCTTGTACGCCGCTGGGCGGACCGTGCACTGTGCAGCATGTACATTGCAGAAGGGGGGCACCTGAAGCAGTAAAGCAGCACTAAGGAATTGGGGAAGCAAGAAGCTGTGCTTGCTTTGGAGCAAAAATTTGGAGGGAACAAGAGAGAAGAGACATTGGCAATGAACAGATGGACTCGACTCCTTTCCAACCCTGCATCACCAAGTACCTGACTCAGGTGCCTGGATTGGGCTCTGTTACAGAAGTTGAAAGTGAGCATGAGATTGTGTGAAATCTCTAATCAGAATGGAGCAGTGTGTCCTGTAGGAGGCTGATAGGCTTGGAATTTGAACTTTGCTAGGACACTCTGCAACTTTATGATTTGAAAGTATTGGCAATTGGTGGGTTGGTGGCTCAGATGGTGATATTGGCTTGTGAACGGTCAATTTGACCCGTGTACACAGAACCGATGTGTGTTGGTTGCTGTTAGTGCTTCTCAGCAACAACTGATCACAGTACAGCCATTTCTAGTGAAACCTCACCTCAGGCTTCAGCAATCCTGTGTTTCAAGGCCCATTTGGCAGCTTGTTGTGCCTGGTTGTCTTATTCCCTTTTATCACCATCACCTGTTCTTAACAGCTCTCTGAACAAAGGTGTATCCTAAATGAAGGTATTGTGGCTGAGCATTTTTCTAGGTGTGAAACAATTGCCCCAATTTCATTCTGGAAAACCACAGGTAAAATCTCCAAGACATCTAATATGGACCAAGACCTGTCAAACCTTACTTTGCAAGCTGGAGCAATAGATAAACCAGAAACACTGCCCCCACCTCCAGTTGTGAAGCCTTGGCCTGGCACATGAATATTGAACAGTTTAGTGGGCCATAGAAGGCAGTGCCCTTAGGGATCTGATCGAGTCAACCAAGGATGCTGATTACGCTTGTTCTGCTGCCAGATGAGGATTGTACCATGGCATTCCTAGATGTCCCCTTGAGAGTTGCCTTGGCCAGTAAATACTTGGACTTCTGACATAGACTTGTTACTTCAGCTAAGCTCAGCAATAGGCTATTGTAGAAATAGCATGGTAACTTATACTTTGATATTGACAAGCAGCCTACTACTGAGTATTTGAACAAGGTTTGGCTATTATGCTCAAAATCTTTAGATCAAACCAGGCCTGAAGCCAAAAGTTACAGCAAAATTAAAACGTGTAGTTCCCGCCATGGCTGCAGCATGTTCACAGACCTGATCACATTTAGAAGCGTGCTGACAGTCGAGGGGAGACTAACCCAGGGCTGGTGGTTGATGGTCCTCCCCAGTCTTCCAGCTTTTCATAATCTGACCCAATCCCAATTTTTCTCAAACGAAAGGTGTTTCAGGCCCAATTCAATGATTGGTCCATGACTAGGCACTTCAGTAACGGACACCTTCTTCAGATGCCCAGAGAGAGTTGTTATAACGGTTGACCATCATCAGTTATACACCTTACCTGCAAGAGGGGCACTCTCCTTAAAGCCCTCTTGGGAGCTTTACCTTGGGCCTCACTTCCAGGCCCCAGCAGCTACATGGGCAACGTGCAACAGCACGGAAGACAGCGGCAGCTAGGGACATGTCTGTGCAACTAGGCCGTAACCATCCTCCACCTAAGGTGCTACTAAACTAGGGTGCAGGATGTGCATGGATGCCTGAACCTGATGTGGTCGCCTTGCCTCATGTGTCTGCTATTGAAGCTTTCCTGAAAAGTAATGTTGAGAAGATGAATGTTTGTGCTTCTGCTGGCTTTAATGTTGTGGCTGCTCCCTCCATCAAGTATGCTGCTGCTTTTCAGCCTGATAAGAATGGCCATAGTGTGCAGGTTATTGTTTTCTGGCCTTACATTGCTAGACTAATTTAAGTTGATGGCGGACAAAGCTTGCATGCCTGTGTGTTGGAAGCGCGCTAAGCTGAGCCCTCTGTACAACACAGGGCCTCTGCCTTACTCTGACAGCTATTACATGCTCGCTGTCAGCAGTGCTATGTTTTGCCTGTGCACTAACCTAATCTGGTGTGCAGCCTCCAGTTGGTGCGTTGGTAAAAGCAAAGGGCCTGCCAGTGGTACATGATTTGGATGTGTTCCTGGATGTAGTATTTTGCACCCATAACCTCCTTGGGGCACTTGCAGCATGCTACATGTGGATTGAAGCCTTCAACAGTTCTTCTATGCTGTATGCAGCTTTCATAAAATCTAAGCAAGCTTATGGTACCAATTCAAGAGCTAAGCCTTGGCAGCACCTTCAGCGTGCAAGCATGCTTGCCCTTTTGCTGTCTATTACTTAGAGCATGCAGGATGCTTGTTTTCTAGACTAGATTATTCTCAGAAATTCTCTCAGAAATTCTAGTGAATGGCAGCAAGACTGAGTGCATGTGTTCTAGTTGTGGCATCAAACAAACTGCCCCTTGTCTCCACTGTTATATTCCTTGCATGCCAAAGACATAGCCGATACTACTGAGGGGTGCAAGGGTGCATGCACACCTCCTGTAGGTGTGAAGTATGTAATCAAATGCGGATATAGGTGTGAAGTACATATCCATACGCGGATGAACCTCCTCTTTCATTGCACGACCCTCCTGAGCTGAGAAATATGCTGAATTGAGACACCTTGAAATCCTGGGCATTTTATAAAGAGTAGTAAGTCTACAGGAGGCAGCTGCTAGGGCCGCACATTCTTTTCTTGCTGCAGCTTCTAGAGAGCTCTTGCGCACAAATGCATTGACTGATAGATCGCTCAGTAATTTGTGACTTACTTCAAATTTATGCTGTACCAGCAGCCATGAATGCGAGACAAACGTGGGGCATTGCCTAGATGAAATATGGTGCAGAGTTTGAAAAGCGTGGGGCAGGAGCGCCATTTTTAAAAGGTATCCTTGGCATAAAGCGCACTACCTTGAAATGGGTTCTTTTGAGAGGGGGTGGCCATCGAGCTTTGTAGTTTCATTGGTTTGGGGCTGCTATATAATTTTACGACACCTTGTTTAGTTGTTACAGCAACACTGTATACAAGGTGGTCAAGCCTGATTGTGTGTTACGCGCTAGAGACACCTCTTGTTGGACTGCACAGCTAATTGAGGCTGTGCAAGGCTTATGTGATAGTGAAGCTTACATACAAGTGGTTTAAGAGGGAAGGCCTATTCCCATGCAAGTTCTTTGTTGCTGAATTACGTGTGTTTGTATCTGACATCAAGCAGTTTGGAGGGCCATAGACAATGATCCTAGCAGTCAGCCAAGTAAACTGACTATGTATCAAGCTTGATCTACCTCCCCTTTTGTGAAGTATGCCCGGTCCGCTGCTAGAGTTTCTGAACTTGCATTTGGACTTGCCCAAGCATGTTGTAAGCGTTGTCAGCAGACTTTGTTTTCGTGCTCACATCTTAAGGGTTGAATCAGGCCTGTGGCAAGGCTGGAACTTTTTCATTCTTCTGCAAAGATGCCCGTTTGTGTGCTCTTAGGCAGGAATATGCCTGCCCGTTCAATGACTTAATTGCAACGTTACAACTTCTTCTTAGGATTGTAGCCTTACTTGAACATGCTTCATTAATTAGCAGTCAGCAGCTGACCTGCAGGATGTCTTTTATTCCTTTATATAACCATACTGCAAGCTATCCCCTTATTTCCTGAGCTTATGGATGTTCTTATATTGGCTGCCAGCCAGTGATACTACCTACTAGTAGTGACCAGTGGCAGTGAGTTGCTGGCAGCAAGCCAACGAGTTGGACGACCTGGCTCACGCTTCCCCCTCATGTAACCATCGTAAGTCAATCTTTCATCCTTTTTCAGTGCTGTACTACAGAAAGTAAATTTTCAGGTTCTCAGAGCCCAAACTGCTTCAGTAACTCCATGCATTCAAATTGTTCCTGCATCCCCCTCTTGAGTTAAACATCATGATTCTTTGAGCTTGATCCATGTCAAGGCGGCCACGCTTTTCTTCCCCATTTTCAACTTTCTTGCTGACAGGTGCGTTCAGCCGTTTTCTTGCAATCTCGTCTTTGGTTGCAAGCGTCTCAGAGAAGAGTTGCTTCAGCTGAGCTTTCCTATAGGCAGGTACACCTACGTAACCTCTACTAAACTGGTAGAATCCTAGGTCTTGTGAGCAGGCTAGCAGTCACACGTCTTGACCAAAGGCCGTACACTTGTAACCCCTACAATAAAAGCCGCTTCAAGTTTTCAACCATTACCACCTTTGATATCTCCATAGATTTTAAGCCACAGGTCTCTTTGTACCAGCCTACAGGAAGGGCTCTGGTCACAAACTCTCCTTACTGCCTCCCAAAGTACATGTTCCTTGACCTTCCTAATGGTGTCTTACGCAGCATCGCCCGATTCAGGCTCCGAGCTCATACTTTACGAGACAGCTACTTGGATTCCCTGGACTCCTCCAACTTGTGACTTATGCCAGGCTGATGACAATCGTCAGAAAAAAGCTCACAGTAGAAATTTATGGTCGAAGTGGTCGAAGTATGGTCGAACTAGTTCGACCACCATTTCGACCATGTGGTCGAATTCGACCAGGGTCGATTTCGACCAATTTCGACCATGTTCGACCAGTCCATTATATTTTTAGGTAAAAAAGGCCTTGTATTCAATACACCTTGTCTTTTCAGTTATGTAGCTTATACTTATGCGGCTTAAACGGCTACTTAACTGGTGGCATGGTTCATGATGTTTATCAGATCATTTATGTTTAAAGGAACTCCTCGAAGGAGTTTTGGCCCATTTTGGAGAACCGGGTTTGGAGGCCATGTCTGCCAGCAGTGCTGATATCATAGAGATGATCTCGGCCTGCAAGCCCACTTGCAAGCCAACAAGTGAGCTACCAATGAGAGACAGCGCATGCCAAGTGTTGGTCTGTCTGAAAGTGGCTAGAGTTCAGAAGTGATTAATG
>QAXF01001782.1:47450-60755 GCA_004335645.1 Dunaliella sp. WIN1
CACACACACACACACACACACACACACACACACACACACACACACACACCACCATGCTTACACGCATGCACAGTCCATCACCATCACCTTTTCGCCGCCCGACAACAAGGAGCACCGGCAGCTGGTGGTGTTTGGGTGCTCAAAAGGCCGGCCGGTGGCATTAGAGCTCGTGGGCAATGGCTCCTATGATGAGACAGAGGAGCACCAGCGGGTGCTTTACCAGATATAGAGCTGTCTTTGTTGTAGGCCACCAGGAGGTGCTTGGACAGTTGCCTCTGAGCATCAGCTGGAACTCTTAAGTAAAGTGTGTGTTATAATGCTTCGTTAAGGAGGCAAGCACTTGGGAAGCAACCCTGTGGGGTAGCTGTCGGCACTGGTGTTTCACTAATATGTGGCTATGAAGATGCCTAAGAGGGTGTAGGAGCACATGGGGAAGTGGGCTCCATCCGGTAGGGCGTGGTTTGTATGCTCTCCGATGGCATGCAGCCCATTGCTCATAAGTGGAGGAATACCTTGCTGACAGACTGGCACGTTCAAATAGCTGACTAGCTGTTTGTGACCCTGTTGTTGACTGCTGCGGGCTTACTGTCATTGTCAAATCAGATGGTGGGCTTGCAAGGGAGTGAGTTTATTGACCTTGGGCTCATGCATGTCTCAAGACTATGAAGGTGGTGTGCTTTGCTTGTGTGATCTCTGACAGTTGGTGTTCAAAGTAGTTTAGAAACCATCAGTCTACTAGACATGACTCTTTTTAGGAAGTTTTCTTACAAGTAAATTCTCAGCCTACTAAGAAAGAAAAGACTTCTTGTTTGTCTCCGCGTCCTTTTTTCATTAAGGTCTTGCTGTCCAGCGGCTTCAAAAGACATGCCTTTTTGAGCCACGTCTTTCTCATGGCCCTTGTTTTAATTTAAGTGTTCACTGTTATCTCGGCTCTTTCCCTACCAGAGGTTAAGGTTACATAGCTGTACCTGCCTGCAAAGGGCAGCTTAGCTGAAGCAGAAGACGCCTGCAACCAAAGACCAAAAGCCAAACAAAAGGCAAGGAGACTATCAGGTCAGCCACAGCAATTCAGGCATTCAGAAGAAAAAAGTAGTAACCCCCATAGCGTCATGTTGGTTAGTAAACTCCTTCAGACGTGTTGAGCTGTTTTCCTGGACAGAACTGATGAGATGCTGGAACTGAGAGCATAGTTGCACATAATCTTCACTGGTGCAGTCTATGATGATATGCTCTTCATCTTGAACAGTGAACCAATCACATTTTTATAGGTTACAGGAATAAGGCCTTCAGTCAAGAAGTTCGACTGCTAACCTGCTCATACAAGACCAGAAAGTACAAAATGAAAAAAGGAATTCTGTTGCTGTTCTGGTATAAAAAGGCAGACACATCTGTAGCCCCTGTCTGAGGAAACAAGGTTGCATACTTGTCACGGAACCAATCTCATTTGATGCAAACTCTGAGCTCGTATGAAAACCTGTTTCCATGATGCCTCAGCGTTTCACTCAAAGGTTGTGATTAGCCTGGATGACGTGTGGGATTCATTTTTAATTTTGATGCTGTTACGCACGATAATTCAAAGGCCCAGCCGAAGTGGCGACTTCGTTACCAACAAACAAACTGGCAAGGGGCGGAGGAAAAGCCGAATAGACAGCAGATGCTTGAACCAGAGCAAAGGGCACGAGAGAGACATAAGTTGCCGGACAGCTAGACCTGAATGAAGGAAAGTGTAGCGTTAACAGTTGCCCCATAACGCTACAGAAAGACACGGAGACACAAAAAGAGAACAGGAAGAAGCACGGGCCTAGGGAAGCGGGTCGATGCTCGTACAATGCAGCAACAAACTGCCAAATACTCTGTGAACGGTTGCTAAGAACGCTATGAATTAAGCTGACATCATGACTGAGCAGCCGGCAACTTAACCGATAAAAGGACACAGAACACTCACATCGGCATAGCCAGCAACGATGCAACCAAGAAAGAAAAAGTACAGTGCTGGAGCATGCAACCCCCCAGATCCTCACTAAACATACATCCAGCAACTTAGCTTCCTGGTGGGGGGCAGCGTGGCTAGCACCTGCACATGCCCCTTTCCTTAATCATGCTGGCTGTGACATCACTACCAGCGGAGTCTTTTCTTTTCGTTTCGTTTTACACTTATTAGTGATTATCACCTGGAACTGACCAAGGCACTGCACAGGAAGCTACATTTGAAGTCGAAGAACAGCAAACAACTCGGCAAGCATATATGGTGCTCAGCAATTCTGATCTAACAGTTGGAGTAGCAACGGACCTGCAATCCGCAGCTAAAAGCTTTCCTCCACAATTAAAAAAATCCCGCAACAGCACCGGCTGGGTCTTTTTCACACACCTAAGCAATTTTGGTACTTGGTGCTTGTAGAAATGCACTTGCTTTACTGTTGTCTTACTTGTAAGAGTGCTGTACTATTTGTGCTGCACTATTAGGGACTTGTACTAACACAGCACTTGTACTACCAAGGACTTATTCTACATACCCAAGTTGCACAAATGTCCTTGCTGTACTTTGTTTACTACTTGCACAAGTCTGGACATCTGGCACTCGCCAAGTAGCCCATGTAGCCCAAGCGCACTTGTGGCCAAGGAGCGAGCGAGTTCTCATTGCACATACACATGCACCTAGACCTGCACGGTAAGTATGCCTCCTAGATCTGGCCCTAAGCCACGTCTTTCCTCTAATTTGCAGGTTTCTTAAAACTCCCTTGTAAGGGGACCTACCCTCATAAGAGCTGCTTCCCTCCCGCAGTTTGGCCTGGTGCAAAAAGGGGGGGGGTCAATTTCCGGACTACAGTACCGTGTTCTAGGATACAAGACCTGAGCTACAGTTTGCCAAGGCCCAAGAACAGCACAAGACCCTTCTGGCCAAATTCAGAAACCAAGGCTATAACACTGTCACCCTACATGTTGTACTGGATGGTGTAGTGGGCACCAATTACCGTGAATACACAGACAAATCTTTGAAAAGTTAGGTCTTGCTCTTCATCTATGTAAGAAGTTAACACTAAATTTACATGAAGGCTCCATGAAAAACGCTACAAAACTCATAAACACAAGGCATGCCTTACAAAGACATATCAAACATATTTCAGGTGGACGTGCTGAAGCACGCAACCCTCCAGATCCTCACTAAACATACATCCAGCAGCTTAGCTTTCTGGTGGGGGGCAGCGTGGTGCGAGCACCTGCGTATGCCCCTTTCCTAAATCATGCTGGCTGTGACAACACTACCAGCGGAGTCTTCTTTTTTCTTTTCTTTTCGTGTTCTACCCCCCTTCCACCAAACAAATCACAGGGCGCGTTAGGAGGTCTGAGAAATTGGCAGATGCTAGCCCGACTTGTTCTAGCCCGACATCTCTGCAGCAAGAGCTCGCGGAGGTCCACTCACGATTCCTTCCTCACATCCCCTGGGTACTCCTGAAGGTCCACGCTCTAATTATACAAAATTGTTAGGTCCTACGACCTTGGTGCGTGTATGCCGAAGTAAATTGGTATAATCTCCAAATGATCTGACAGTATTATTTAGGTAATTTCAATCCTTGTTTTTAGAGCCACAGCAACAATGTTTGGTGAAGGAGATTTAAGTGCGCAGCAAAACAGTTACCAAAACCCGATGTACAACCAGGAGGAACAGCAGCATCAACAGCAGCAACCGCAGCAGGAGCAGCAGCAGGACGGGCAGGCGGAGGGGCAGCGGGAGAGGCCGAACAGGGACCAGGTGGAGGGCAAGGTGTTCCTGGGGGGCCTGAACCTTCAGACCACCAAAGAGACCGTGTCTGAATACTGTACACAGTGGTAGGTTGTGTGTGCTTGTGGTGGGGCGTGGGTGCGTGGGTGAGGGATGCTATGCTGTTGGGGGAATGGTGATGTTGATGAGATGGGCATGGGGGGCAATTTTGAGGGCATGGAGCTATTTGCTTGGTGTGTTGCTGCACCCCATGCAACAAGCCATACACATGCAATATGATGGAAGTCAAGGCTGAACGCTGGGCGCTGCCCCTCGAAATTTTGCGTGTATAACGCTCGCTCGCTCACACACGCCACCACGCCCTTCCTCGCAGGGGCGAACTCGCAGACATCGTGGTCATGGAGGGGCGAGGCTTTGGCTTTGTGACCTTCGCTGACCCCTCGAAAGCGGCCACCTTCCTGGAGAACAAGGAGCACAACATAGGTGTGTGGCCTTAAGTTGGAACCCATGGTGGAATATGTTGTGTGTGTTTGCTTATGGGGTGTTTGTGCGTGCGTGCGTGCGCGTGTGTGTGTGTGTGTGTGTGTGGGCTGACATGTACACTACATCTTGGGGATGTGGGTGCGTGTTTGCTTGCGCACATGTGTGTTATTGCAAGACTGTAAAAGCACTCCGAAGCGCAAATTAGGTCCTTGTTTTCGCTAAGGTGTTCTGCAGGCATGGATGTTGACTGGGCTCTTGTGTGCATCATCTGAACTTGCTCTGCCGGGCAGGCAAAGGGGCTGCTGGTGTCCAAGCCACAGCATGACTGTGCGCCTCCATCAAGTCAAAGACATGTGCAATGAGCAGGTATCCCCCACCAACTGCTGCGCAAGTGGCGCCCATAAAACTGGTACCCCTGTCTGGTTGTGCCACTCACAGATGGTCGACGAGTGGAGGCCAAGGCGGCTGTGCCTCGTAGCCAAGCCCCAGGCAGAGATGTGCCTACCGTCGGCAACAAGATCTTCATTGGAGGCACGGTGAGCTCAGCGTTGCTGCCATGGCCGGCAGCACATGCTGCATGCGCTGCCTTTCTTGCCTGTGTTCTTCCTTCTGCAGCGTGGCCACACTGTTATTGGACGAGACAGGGGACCCGTATCTGACACTGAGGCCTGCAGTGATGGTGCTCTGGGCTCCTGCGTGTGTTGCTCAGGTAGACAGGCTGGATTAGAACACGGTACTTATTGCCTCCTCCTCCATCCTTTTCTCTCGTTTATGCTGACATGACTCTGGTGGTCCAGTGTGCTAGCGATAGGGTCAAGACTCATCGCACTTTTTGCGCCATCCTTGTTGGAAGTGGGGCAGCCCTTGGGGTCACCATCGTGACCAGCACATGCTAATGGAGATGTTAGTGTGTTGCATGCGGCATCCCTCTTGCTGCACTTGTGATGCAGAGCAATGCCGCAATCCCTGCGATGTGTTTTAAACCAGGACCATACAGCATGTATCTCTGTTCACGTGGACTGCAGGGCGACTTAACAGAGGACCAAATTAAGGAGTACTTCAGCCAGTATGGTACCATCACGGATTGTGTGGTAAGCGCGTGATGCATGAGAGACGCAGTATTCTCTGTGGAGCCAATGCTTGCAGAACTTGTTAGAACTTCTGGCAGAAGCGAGTGAACTCACCTGCAATTACAGCTAGACCTGGTGGTCTGCAGAATTTGTGCAATGGATTTGTAGTTGTGGGTTGCAAGTACCCTGCATTGTTTGCTTTGCTTACTTGCAACTTACATTGTCACTCGCTGGAAAATGCTTGCCATACATTTGGCTTCCAAACGCTGTCAGAGCATGTAAGGAGATGGATGTTGAATAACTCCCTTGTTGAGGAAGGAGCCATGGTTGCTATGCATTGTAACTGCTTATGGCAGCCTTTGAAGCTGCACAAAAACAGTTCATCCGTCCTCATATGCTATGCAATCAGCTCAGTCGTCTTATGCCTGTTGCCTCAGGGACTGTGCTCAATCCCGCGCCTCCTTGCACGAGCACAGTCAACGTCTGCCCATGTACCTCTGCCTGCTGCTTTGTGTCAAGCAACTGTGAAGGGCACCAACCCTTTGTGCATCTCACCACAATATTTCAAGCTGCTGCCTTCCCAAGCTGGTTACTTAGGAGTTGGAATAAACTAATTGTCTTGTGCGCTAAGTACTTATCGAATTCCTCCACTTCCTCAGATCGTGCGCCACCCTGACGGAGGCTCCAGAGGCTTTGGGTGAGTCGTTCATCAGTGTAGTTCTCTCCACAACCTAAAGGCTTAGCGGTATGCTTGTAAGGCTGCTCTCAATGACTCAGTGTTGTGGTGCAGGCTGTAGGCTGGACATGCTTCCTAGGTCACTCTTCATTGGTGCAAAAGGGAGTGCTTGAGCACACTTCTCACAGGCTGTGGGCTTACAGCTTTTTGGCTGAGTTAGATGTTGCATGCCATAAACAAATGGGACAATAGGTTTGCTCGTAAGCTGCCAGCCTTTGCCATTGCCTCGTTACTGCAGCCCTGTGTCCACTCATACTATTTGTAGGATTCAGTTCAATGAACCTCCTGCCTCCTGCCCCCTGCAAATTAGGAATCAAACATGAATGAGAAGTTAGCGGAAAAGTTGCCAATTTTGCACGGAAAACGCCCAGAAGCTGAAACCAACCAACCCTAAGCCCCTGGATTGCAGGCCTTCCACAAGGAAGTAGGTAGCTTCTCTGCCACTAATGAGGGGGCTCTGGAGGTCAAGGGGGGAATCTGGCACATGAGCATGTAAGCACTGTGCTTTGTGCGGGGTGATTGAATGAGACCAGCTCAGGGGAGGAAATGTTGCTTGACAGCTTCCAGCCCTGTGTTTAAGTTAGCTGGGGTGCCTTAGTTTTAAGACAGTCATCACACAGGGATGGGGGGGCCAATCAACAACCGATGATGGAATTAGTTATTCCCAGCAAATCACAGAGTTACCATTGTGTAGCACACGGTCAACACAAAGCAATGACCTTAAATGCCTTTGTTCTCTCTCGCATACAGGTTCGTAACCTTTGAGGGCGAGAGTGCAGTGTCCCAATGTGCCGGTGTGAAGCACACCATTGGTGAGAACAACGTAGAGGTGAAGCGTGCTGTGCCCCGGGAAGCCATCAACTCAAGCGGCAGAGGAGGACCCATGCGTGACCGCGGCGGCTACGGCGGCAGCCGAGGCGGCGGCAGCTACGGTGGTTACGGTGAGTCTTGGGAAGGGGTATAAAACAAATGAGCTTTGGTGCATCTACAGTGCTTATAAGGTGAGTCTATAGCAAGGCAGCGGACTCTTGAAGGAGCTGGCAAAGGTGTGTACGATGAGCTATTGTTCAGGTTGAGCTCAGGGCAGTGCAGAGGGGAGACGGAGTCAACTTGAGATGCCCCATCCATGTCTGCAATCCTCTCCTTTGGTGCTGCTGCTGCTGCTGCTGCCGTGTGTGGGTGGGTGTGTGGGTGGGTGGGTTATTGCCTACCATGGAAGGATACGCTGAGTAACCTGTACAACATGATCACACACACACACACATACACACACACACACACACACACACACACACACAAACATGCGCGCGCACATGCACGCGTGCCATTACACTTCCCCAGGCGGTGGATACGGCAGCTATGGTGGTTACGGGTCCCGGGGTGGCGGCAGCATGGGCGGTTATGGCAGCTACGGCGGCATGGGCATGTACGGCGGCTACCCCATGAGCGCCATGGCTGGCATGGGCTACGGTGGCATGGGCATGTACGGTATGGGCAGCATGATGGGCATGGGCGGCTACGGCATGCCAGCCAGCAGTGCGGCCATGGGCGGCTACGGCGGCTACGGGGGCGGCAGCATGCGGGGTGGCTACGGAGGGGGCGCAAGCGGGGCAGGGCGCTACAAGCCCTACTGAGGAAGGGCAGGGCGTGCTGGCATGGGAGGTGTGTGCTAGGTGAGTGAGGGGCGTGACTGTGTGTGTGTGTGCGTGTGCGTGCGAGCGTGTGCGTGCGAGTGTGTGCGTATGTGTGTGTGTGTGTGTGTGTGTGTGTGTGTGTGTGTGTGTGTGTGTGTGCTCGCGCGTGCATGCGCTTGCTTGTGGCGTACTGTTGATCACCAGTAAGTGGCTTTGATCATGACATAAGGGCTTCGCGTTTTGCATCAATGACCAAGGTAGGAAAGTACCTTTAATGTCTTGCATGTCATTATCCGTCTCGTCTCACAAACACCTTGTGATAGAGCAGGTGGGAATAAAGGAATTGTGTTCCTCCCTCGCCCTGAGCTTTATGTCCTGAGTGTTAGCTACTGTCTTGCGAGTATTGTATGCTGTTCGCAATGACAAGGAACAAATGCCCCACCTACAGATATGCTCCTTTAACTGCTGCAGCATCAATATATTCTGGGTATCGCTCTGCTTTACTCGCTTTAAAGGCAGCATAAAGAGCACTTAGGCCTAGCCTACCGACCAAAAGTTGCTGTCCAAAGTTTGGAGAGGGACCAGTGCTTACATAATTACCTTCCTCTGCCTCACTGCTGCGCACATGGTTGTGCTGCTCAACACTTCGACCATGCGAGCAGCATCTCATATTTGCTGTAAAACACGCCACCACACTCTTAGACTGCACCTTGCACCAACAGATCTATGCATTACATGGTGATTAGCAAACATTCATAGTGCCCAACTGTTAGCTGTGCTGCTGGCCTGTTACCGCACTATCAACACAACTCCTTACCACTTTGAGCTCCTACCAAGCTCTGCGCAGACGGCCTTGAGCACTCTCGCAGGGCACAGGGAACACCTGCAAGGGTTGCCTCCTGTTGTGTCACCACCTTGCTTGTAGCTTCTAAACCTAATCTAGCTGTCACCACATTGCTTGTAGCTTCTTGCACTACCTAGCTGTTTATTGCATCTCTCGGCTGGCCCTTGCTACTTTGTCGGTTAGGCATGCCTTGCATCGCAGGCGAAACAGGCAAGCAGGGGTATGTGTACTTACTCTAGCTTATGCAGGTCACTCTATTGTGTGACCCAAGGAGCTACACACAATCTCAGTGCCCTCATAATTATCTGCCTTGGTGTTCACATATCCATACTCACGACTCTGCTTGAGCTCCCTTTATTGCACAACCATATCCTTCCTATTGCTGCGTAGTTAGGTGCGTGGACTGTTTACTTGTTGGGATGCAGGCCCACTAAAGGATACTCAGCTTAGCTAGCCACCAAGCTAGGCATAGCTCAAAGCTAGTCATAGCCGCGGCTAGACGTAGAAGAGAAGAGAGGACTGCCGCCTAGAAGCTAGCAAAGCTCATAAGAGCCGAAGCCTAGGGAGCAGAGAGTGGACTTGCTGGCCAAGGAAGGCTCTGAAAGAAGAAAGGTATCAGCTGCTGGGCATTCTGTGTCGCTTACCCAAGTTGTTTGTGTTGAGATGTTACATTTGACTTGACAGAGTATTGACTGCTGCTTCTCTGTAACTCTGTAAATGTTAATTTTACACAATCCATCTACACCGTCGTGTAAATGATTGTCACGCGATGTTTCTGCTGCGCTCTTAGTCTGTTGCATTGAAAGGTTGATCAGGCGCCCTAAGGTTAAGATTACATAGCTGTACCTGCCTACAAGGGCAGCTTAGCAGTTCTGCTGTTGTGCTTGGCAGTTCTGCTGTTGAAGGAAATCAGAGGTTAAGGTTACATAGCTGTACTTGCTGGTATCGGCAGCTTAGCTGAAGCAGAAGACGCCTGCAACCAAAGACAAATCAGAAATTAAGAAAGGCTATCATTTCAGCCACAGCATTTTAGGCAATCAGGAATGATTGTAGCGACTCCCTAATCATTAAGTTGATCTATGACCTCCTTCAGACAGCTGTAATCCTAAACAGAGCTGAATTGCTGGGTGCACAGTCGCACTAAGGTTAAGGTTAAGGTTAAGGTTACATAGCTGTACCTGCCTACAAGGGCAGCTTAGCTGAAGCAGAAGAAGCCTGCAACCAAAGACCAAAGCCAAGAAAAAGGTCGCACTAAAACTTCGTTAAAACAGACAAAGCGGAGCATGAGCAAGTCATACTGCAGCAGGAGGTGGGGTTCATCAGATCGTTAGCTACTATTCTTTTGGTCGACGTCCATCATTTAATAATTTGTAAATCTTCATAAGATTGATCAATAGCTGTGCTTGAGCTTCCCGCTTCTGTCCATTGACAATATTTTGCAATCTACAAAAACTTCGCTTATAACACGCTTGCACTGTCATGATCCTCCAGCGCTCAGGTGAGAATTCATATAAGCAATGTGAGAGTCGTTTCCCAGCTTTGACACAAGCAAGCATGCATACACAAAGCCCTGTATCAGCTTCCAGGTGTGACCCCAGCTTGCAGCAAGACCCATCAGCAACAGCGCCTGGCACCCCAGGAGCGTAGGAGCTTGGCTGTATGCAAGGCCCACAAGGTAAGGAAGCAGCAATTCATACAGGAAGTCTCAACATGAATTCACAGCTCCTGCTCTAAACATGATTTCACAGCTCCTGGTTCCCCTATTCTCTTCACTTCCTGTGCTTTGTGAGTGAGCTGGCAATCTGTTCTTCTCAGGGACGTAACTTCCTCTCTTCGTTTCATCCTCCAAACATGCTCCTTGCACCTCTTTCACCAGGACCTGTCCAAAAGCTAGCTTGCACTTTTTCCCTTCTTCCGACGCTCTTTCTTTGCACACGCACTCAACAGTATCTTTACACCTTTCCTTTCCTGTTGTCATAACCTTGATCCTCTGCCCAGAATGAACTCGGCCAAGGCTCCCTTCACCATCACCTTGCGCTCGGTGCGATGACAGCAGCCTCAATGGCATGCGTGAGCCTGCAAATGCCCGTGGATGCCCAAGCTGTCTTTAGTGAGTGCTTGCCTTCATCATTGTTCCTGCTGCTGCATGTATGAGTGATTGCCATGATGTAGCCACACAAGTGCATCAACCATATTGCACTCGTAAATTTGTTGATTTCGCCAGAGCTGCTGCTGCTGCTGCTGTTATTACACATGTAATGCATCCTTTACACAAAGTTTTAGTCCCCTACCTGAGGGTTTGTGCAAGTAGCTAATTTTTTTCAGCCTGGTCTTTTGGCTCGATAAATCGCACAGTTGCAGTCACCCAGGCTCAAGTACTAGTGAGGCTCGTGAAACCTGGACAAATGTATTTACGGTGGTGTTGCTTCTGGTCATGCCTATGCTGGGTCCCTAGTCCTGAGAGTATGAGGGATCCTCGTGGGATGACCTCACACTGTCTGTCAACTTTCGGCTGAAGCTGATTCTTGTGATAGAGCTGGGCTTGCATGTCAAATTGGGGGGCCTTACTCAACATTGTTGCTACCAACTAGTAATGGTGTCAATTCACAATGAGCTGGAGCAGGTCATCTGTACCAACTGATTCCTGACTCGTGCAAGACTTGCTTGCTTGAGTGCCTGTTAGCCCGCTCCCTTTGACGCATCACATCGCCTGCAATGGCGCTATTGCTGCCTTCTGCTGCTGCTGCTGCTGCTGTCCTCAACTCCCCCATCTTGATGCCTACTGCTACTGCTGCTGCTGCTGCTGTGCCCGTGTCTATGCTGTAGGCCACCTTGGAATTGGTGAGCTGCTTGACTACTGTTGCAGCAACGCCCAGCTGTGCTGCTACTGACGCTGCTGTGTCGGTTGGCTTGAGGTTGTGTGTCCTGATGGCCCTGGGGCTGGGCAATGATGGTGTTTAATACAGCAAGCTCGTGGGGCTCATCACGGGCTGCCTCCGCCTCCCTGTGGGCCAGCATGTGCTTGCTGCTTCTGCTGCCGCTGCTGCTGTGCCCACTGCTGCTGTAGCAGCTTGATTTGCTGCTCCAGGGGCTCCTGCTTGCTGCCATGGGTCTTGTGTGCAGGAGCTCCAACCTTCAGCAGTGCTGGTCGGTTGCTCTCTGCTCCGCGTGCCTTGCGTAGGTGCTGTGGTGTTGTTGTTTTGGAATTCTCTGTCATTATGCTAAAGCTGGCACTGAGTGAAATAACACATTTTGAAGATGCGCCATCATGGGTGCATTATTGAGGAAAGCCAGGCTAGCTTGCTCATTTAATTGCCTTGCTGCAGGCAAGAGCGGTGGCAATGTGACACCTCGAAACTATGAAGATTTGAGTAATCGAGACCTGAGGGGCGGTGACTTTACAAAAGCTGAGGCTCGAGGCACGAACTTCTCCAACGACAACTTGCAGGGGATGTCATTTTATGGAGTGATTGCGGTGCGTCTGTGCTGCATTTCAGGCTTGTGCCTTACAGCCTTCAACGTTAAGATGCATGCACACTGAGAAGCAGGGTCCAAGCCAAAAGGCTCGAACACACAAGTGCAGAGGTAGTTCATCCCTGCCCTGGTGCTGCCATCACAAGTGCACTGAAAAGCTAGAAGATTTAAGGAGTAAGCCTTTTTTGGTCGTGCCATGTCCCGCTTTGCTACTGGTCATTTGTTTTGTGTTGCTACCGCCCACAAGGTGCTGGATGCTGCAGGGTGGCATCTGCTCCACTAACCTGTGTTGCAAGGTTGAATTAGAATTGGTTCAACATCAAGCTGATGGCACAAAAGAACATTGCCCTGTGAACATTGCTCGAGCATATGGGGCAACTAACATGACTGTGCTTCTTATCATCACGCGCCTCATGTCTTGAATGAGTGACCTAGCAAGGTAGCTGACAACACTATCATGCAGCATGGCCTGCATTCTAGCTTTGTGTCAAATTGCCCTGTGGTTGTTATTGCGTATGCGACAGACTGACTGGCTTCCATCTTTGCATCATATGCTTTTGCAGCCTGGTGCAAACTTCCAGGGCGTGAATGCAAAGTATACAAACTTTGACAGCGCCGATTTGGAGAATGCAGACTTGAGAGACGCAGTTTTGGAGGAAGCCTTCTTCTCTAACACGCAATTGAAGGGCACCAAGATTGAAGGCTCTGACTGTAGGTGTTCTTGCAAGTCTGTTGCTTCTTGAAAGATAGTGAAGTTGCACTCTGATCTGCCACTGTGCTGGAGACTTTCATACCTTCAAGAAATAGCAATTGCTTAAGTACAACTCACTGTGCATTCCTGTGGCCTTTTTTATCATATAAGGGACATGACAAGTCATCATGTAGCTGTTGCCCTGCATGTTTGCACAGGCCCTTGTTATATAGAAAAAAGACATTGATGGTAGTGCCTTATGAAAGTTGCTCTGCATAAAATTTTTGAAGCGTAAAAAGGCCAGCACCATCTGTCAGCTTGTACACTGCTCTATGAACTTGGTACAAGATCATGCTGCACAGAAGGCCAGCATTGTTATACAAATCCTACTTCTGTAGCAAATGGTGGCGTAAGGTGCTGTGTGAGCAATTTATGGCGCATACTGCATGCAGGGACTGAGGTGAATTTGCGGGGAGATCAAAGAAAATACTTATGCTCCCTTGCTGATGGTGTAAACCCAAAGACAGGTACGTGAGCATACGCATGCACCCACGCGCGCACGCCCGCACAAGTGCACATACACACACACACACACACACACGCATACACGCGCGCGCACACACACGCACACACACACACACACACACACACA
>QAXF01001786.1:32253-43052 GCA_004335645.1 Dunaliella sp. WIN1
TCTCTCTCTCTCTCACACACACACACACACACACACACACACACACACACACACACACACACGTGATTAAATAGTCGACCCTGGGCAATATCTTCTGGCGCATTAGTCTGCAGGTGGCTCTGTGTGGCTGTAGTTATTCATTATACACAGTTGATTAAATGTTTCAACTATTGAAGAAGCCTGACACACTCTGTGCACAGGCCTCCGTCAACCCGACCATGAAAAACCAGACAATGACGCTTGAGCACACATGCACATTTGTGCGCCTGTGGCTCTTCGTGGCTGGCTGTAATATTTTTATAACTATGTATAACTTACGCGTTGTTCTTACGCTCTAAAAACAACGCGTGAATGAATAAGCCTGTCACTCTCCGCGCACAGGCCTCCGTCAACCTGGCCACTGAGACCGCCCTTGTCCGTGTGCTGGTCCCCAAGGGCTCCAAGCCACAAGACACCAAGGCACTGGGCAACAGGCTGGCACAGGTATGGGTTGCGAGTTGCTGGTTAATTAGGTTGAATTGTAGTCCTAGATTGCTGTGAGTTAAGAGCCGCTGATTGGCTAGGCAGAGGTGTGAGATGCCGTGGTTTATTGCCGATTGGTTCTGGCAGAGGTGTGTTCGTAGTGACCTCGCAGACAGGCTGAGAATGTACTGGCTTAAATAGGACGTGTGAAGCAGTGTGATGTGTGATGTGAGGCGGTGAGTGTGATGTCAGCAGTAAGTGCCAGTAAGGAGTATGATGAGAAGCAGGCCGGTCGATGTGCAGTTATTTACAAAGAGGTTGCGGGCATGCAAACCTTGTACTGGGGTGTTTACAGAATGAGAAATTTGGCATTACACGATATGCCTGATCACACAGAACGCACGGATGCAGTCCCTGCAGCTCCATGTAATACCAGAGAGTGCAAAGTGAGGCAAGATGCGCGATCACACAGCATGCAGCTCCACAAAGCGCCAGTGCGTCAGGCTGCAAACAACACAACAGCAAATCCATAAAGCAACTCCAGGAAACGCCAGTGTGCCAGGCTGTGAAGGGACTTCCCTTTGTTGCCGCAAGACGTGGGTTTGAGAGGTGGCGTGCGTACATGTACGTTTAAGATACGATGTATTGGTGCAAGATGGCGCAAAGTGTTGACTATTTATGGTACATACAAACGCAATTTTGTGCAATACAACCCTGCCGCATACTCAATCACTTCACTGGCCATGAGCCTGAGGCTGCTCCTCTCGTTGCTAGACAACCGCAAGCTCACTCTCACGGCAAACTCACGCTGACCATGTGGCTGGGGCTACTTCTCGCACTACTAAATAACCAGAAGGCAAGAAGCTGCAAGCGCACCCAACAGATTGTGTGGCTGGGGCTGCTTTGATTCCTACTTGAAGCATTGCAAAGCAAGAGGCTGCAAACTTGCTTTGCTGACCATGTGCCCGGGGCTGCTCCCATTCCTAGAATGCTGCAAGCTCACCCGACTAATCGTGTGCCTGGGGCTGCTCCTCTCACTTCTAGAAATCAAATGTCAAAAGTACTGCAAGCTTTCCTGACTGACCGTGTGCCTGGGGCTGCTCCTTGCTACCCCAGGTGGTCTCTGCGGCGGGTTTCGTGGCCAAGCCAAAGGCCTAGTCCCCAGAAACCTCTGGACTGTGGTGCCGCTGCAAGGGCAGAGGTGGAGGTACCATACAAGCAGCTGGCTGGCAGAAATGGAACGAGCCGCAGCTGCCTGATCTTTCAACCTGGACGTCTCTGCACGTCTGGGAAGACAAGCATTAAGGATGACTCAAGACGAATGGAGTTGGAGGTGGCGTTCTCCACCTCCGCGCCTCCACGTCACCTCCTCAGAAGTAACAACACCTGTTGCGCACAACGCGTCTCACACATCCCATGTGGGCGCCAAGCTTGCGGCCGGGCTGATCAGGGCGCAGTGCTGCTTAGGCTGCAAGGAAGGCCTGTGTTGACCCTGCGATTGGACTGTGGGGATTTTTGTAATGGGCTATATTACATAAAGTAGGAAGGCCTGTGTTGGCTGCTGGCCGCGTGATTGGACTGTGGGGTTTTTTGTAATGTGCTAATTTGCATATAATAGGAAGGCCTGGTTGACTGTTGGCTCTGCAGAGCTCCTGAACATGTTTTCAGATCGTAAGGCTCTGCTCTGAACTGCAGCTAATCATTATAAGGGGCACAACTTTTGAGTTCATGGGGGCTAAATTTAGAATACATCAACATTCAATTTTGCGCGGGATGCTGCTTTGCAAGTAGCTTGAGATTGTAATTTTGGAGTCTGCAATGGAACTCCTCACCTGTCTTGTGATGAAGAAGGGCCACACAAGCTTTAAATCTGTGGTTTAATTGCGATGCTGGATAGCAAAGTGACATGGTCGCACTGTACATAGGCGTGCATGAGTTATGAGGGACTTTTTCAACAGCCATAACGCCGTAGCATTTGTTCATGAAGCACAGCTACTCTGCAAAGGCTGCAGTTTTTATGTTGCATTGCCTTAGCGTTGCATCATTGCAGACGCAATTTTGACAGGCATTGTTGTGGTGAGCTGTGCTGGACCATCGCGCCTGTGCATCTGGTCTTGGCTGGTTAAGGTTGTAGCACAGGCCTTACGTTATGATTCAGGACACATAGCGGGCAGCTTAGCTGGAGCAAGTCCTTGCATAGCACAACTGCCACAGTATACTTTACAATGCTGACATTTGTTTGTTGATGCTGGCATGGGATTATTGGCAATGGTGCCAGTTTGTACCGCTTTGTAGCAGCTAACGTGTCAAATTCGGTTCACTACAACACGTTTGCGGCATATGCTTTCGATACAAATGTGCAGAAGGCAATCATTCCCAGCATGCATCAGTCACCTACAGAGCAATGATGGCCAGCTGGTCATCAAGGGGCAGGATCTTAGAAGCGAGTAAGCCCTGCATCAAAGACAGCACACAAGAGCTAGTACAGCAGAAGTTGCCCTTTGCTTTGGCTTAAGCGCCTGCTGTCATCATGGCTCTTCCCTTTCTTGCCATCTTGATTGGCCCGTAACAGAGTCGCTACTTTGGCTGGACCTTTGAGATGTCTTGCGTTGAAAGAATCCGTCAAAATTAAATTTGTCTGATGCATTCTATACAGATTGTACAGTGTGAACGGGAGACTTTGCACTGGAAAGATTACTTGCTAATGGGTTACAATGGCTTTAGTATGGAGTGAATGTGTGCAGGTTGTTTGGCTCAATGGCTGGAAGGCGTAGTTTGTTCACTATCGATGTTTGGCCTGGCCAAGAGTAGCAGGGGGTCACTGAGACCCTTGGGCGACAAGTATGGGAGACAAGGTTAAGGTTAAGGTTACATAGCTGTACCTGCCTACAAGGGCAGCTTAGCTGAAGCAGAAGAAGCCTGCAACCAAAGACCAAAGAAAGTATGGGAGACAAGTATGCTGTTGAACTGTTCCCAGGGTATATTTCCCCTAGCTTGCGGTACTCATTGTTACCCTGAACTGATGGCCTCGTCTTAAGGTTAAGGTTAAGTTAACATAGCTGTACCTGCCTGCAAGGGCAGCTTAGCTGAACTGATGGCCTCGTCATAACAAGGCTGAACTGGGAGAAGCACAAGTAGGGGGCGGTAGGACCAGAGCTCCACCAAGGGTCCAAAATATAATCCCAAAAGTGCACGTGTTATCTCTCGTTACTATGCTAACACCCTGCAAACTGGATAAGGTCGGTGAAGGTCAAACAACCTTACTGGCACCCGTTGGGGAGTCTTGTTCAAGGGAAATGGCTGAAAATTCACATCTGACCAACCACTGGATCTGTTCACTCCATCTCTTTTGCATTGATGCTTATGAAGACAAGACTTCCAAACACCAAACACAACCAATTTAGGGCCAGTGGAAGATCTTGGGTGGAGGTTTAGTGTGAAAAGTGGGGTTCACGCTGCAGCCAATTTGGCATGCGGCCTGTAATGGGCACTTTCCAAGCTCAACTGCTATGGGTGCCTAGCTACCTATCAGTGCTGAGTTCGAAACTGCCAGTTGTCGGACTGAAACCATATGATCATTGCAATATCATATACCTCAATAGGCCTTAGATAGCCCCCTCTAAGGGTTTTGCATCCTGTTGCATTCGTGCTTCTGCATCCTGCTGTACTCGAGTAGGCTGTACTTTACTGCTGTATGAAGGACTGAAAAAGCTCCCAGTGAGGTGGCTTGCTGCAGTAAAGAATATCTAACGTTCTGTATGTGCTGTTTGTACCATGCTTTCACACAGTGTGCTGTGTGCACCACGCACTCCCACTCTGCTGCTTGCTCTCCCATTGCCGATCAAAGTTCCTGCCTTAGCTGAGCAGAAAGCTGGCCGTCTTATTAGTTCCACCATCAACCCTCACACTCTTGTGGCATGCAATGCAGGCGCTGACAGATGCAGGCTTCAAGAGTTCCATGCGCGGTGGAGCCGCAGGTGGCGGCAGTCAACAAGGCAGTGATGGCGTGTCATCGACGCAGAGCACCACGGATGTGATGGCTGCCAAGCGCGCGGCCAAGGAAGCAAAGCTGCGAGACGTAACTTTGAAGCTCATTGTAAGTGGATTTTGGCTGAGGTTATGAAAGGGTTCACAGCTCAACAATCCTCAAGCTCATTGTAAGTGGGTTTTGTTTGAGGTCAAGGGATTCACATCTCAGCAAATATCAAGCTCATTGCAAGTGGGCGACAGGCTGAGGTTAAGGGCGTACAACTCAGCTACAGTAGCTCAACTAACCTATGAGGGCAGCTTTTCTGGAACAAGGATCCTATAAGATGACCAGAGTGACACAAGGGAGTCAACACTTTAAAGCTTAAGCTCATATATGGTGAATGGGTAGCAAGGCCTTGTTGGTAGCGTGTTGCAAATATCCCTGACTAAAGGCTTGACAGCGCTCAGCAAGGCAAGCTTTGTGGCATTCTGCTCTGTATAGTGTGCGGCTTGGGACACTTTGGCTCATACCTTCAGCTCAAAACATGCCCCAACTCTGTCTCAGACACCCCCTCTCTCGCATCCAAACAAGGCACACCGCATGTGGGTAAGGCAAACCCTTATTCCAACACCAAGCCTACATTCTGAACCCCAAAAAATCTCTTCTTCTATGTGTGCAGGTCGCATGGGGACTGTCTGCTGTGTGTGGCTTGGGCCATTTGGCTCACGCCTTAGGCTCAAATGCGCCCGCTTGGATGCACGGCCTACACTCCATGCCCTTACACGCAGCCCTCTCAGCTGTGGCGCTTGTAGGTGCGTAGCGCAGCAAGAAGGAGAGCATGTGCAGAATAGGTAGAATGGCTTGGGCCATTTGGCTCATAGGCTCAAACGCACCTGCTCATGTGCACAGCCTACACTCCATGCTCTTAAACGTAGCCATCTCAGCTGTGCCTTCAGGGCCTGGGCGTGATATTCATGTGGATGGTTTTAAAGTGTCTTGCAACAAGTTGGCCAGACATGAGCACGATGACAGAAGTGCACCGAATGGTCATTAAGATTGTTCCCTGATATTGTTCACCTTGGCCTCAATGCCTTCAGGACCTGGGCGTAACATACTTGTGAATGGTTTCAAGAGCCTTGCTGCAAACCGGCCAGACATGATCACACTACTGAACTTACACTGAGTAGTCATTAAGGAATTTTCCCTGAAGATGATCACCTCGGCCTCTATGCTTTCAGGACCTGGGCGTGACATCATTGTGGGTGGTGTCAAGAGCCTAGTTGCAAACCGGCCAGACATGAACACACTTGTGGGGCTCGGGGCAACAGCATCCTTTGGGGTCAGCTGCGTGGCTGCGCTGATGCCAAAACTGGGCTGGAAGACATTCTTTGAGGAGCCTGCAATGCTGCTTGGTACGTTTTCATGGTGCTCCCCTCTTGTTGGAGTGTTGCTGTTGAAAAGGAATATGATTTTGTAGCAAATGTATGGTAGTAATGTGTTGATAACTGCATCCTTTGGGGTCAGTTGCGTGGCTGCGCTGATGCTAAAATTGAGCTAGCTGGGCTGGAGGACCTTCTGTGAAGAGCCTGCAACACAACTGAGTCATGCCTATACATAGCGTAAGCGTTTTTTTTGTATGTAAGTGTTCTTTGTGAGTAATCCCACCTTGCTTGCACAGGTCTTACACAGAATAAGAATTTAGATAACTTCTCCTCAGTGGCAGCTGCTCAGTTATGTCAGATTGGTTGTGCTGGGAAAGTTGCACCAAGGATTACACATGCTGACACTCTCCAATTGCTTGAAGGTTCTGATCTTGTGGGGCCCGCATGACTAGGCATTGATTAAATTGTGCCGGTGATAGTACACGCTGACACTCTCCAATTGCTTGAAGGTTCTAATCTTGTGGGACCCGCATAACTGTGCTTTTGAGTACACTGCAACAGCAATCACACGCTGAGTTTTGACCTGCTTGAAGGTTTTGTGCTTGTTGGGCGAGCGTTAGAGGAGCGAGCAAAGCTGAGGGCATCTGCCGACATGGTGGCATTACAGGTAAGCTGCAGTGAGGTTTGCAGTGGGGTCTGCTGGCTGAATGACATTACAGGTAAGCTACAGATGCAGGCAATGGAAGTTGCATTGAGATTGGCCGTGAAGTCTGCCGGCATGGAAGGCACAAAAGTGGGCCAAAATGGGGTTGGCGATGGGGTCTGCATATCATGGTGGCAATACGTTTATACTGCAATGGGATCTGCAATGTGATTAGCGAGGAAGTCTGCTATGAGATCTGCTGTAATGCCAGGGATCTGCTAGCATGGTGGCACGGCAGGCAGGCTGTGAGGAGATGTGCAGTATAATTTGCAGACATGGCGCCAGCACAGGCAGGCTGCAAGAAGGTATGCCGTAAGATCTGCAGACATGGGGCCAGTACAGGTGGGTTGCGTTGGGGACTAGATGCAAAGAGCATACTTCTTGCTGAACATGTTGCTTTACAGCTGTGCCGGCGACTTGTTGCAGTTTGCGGCAACATGTGTGTGACCCCATGACAGCTTCACTACATCAATGGTGTGACCTCAGGAGCTGGTCCGCACACAAGCCTGGCTGGATTGGTGTTTACATGCACAGCACCATCAAGACAACAGAGCACCAGTTTATACAGCTTCATTACATTGATAGTGTGGCCTCAGGAGCTGGTGCGCACACAAGCCTGGCTGGACCAGTATCTTCACGCACAGCACCATCAACAGAGCACCAGTGCTTTGACAGCTTCATTATTTAATAACGTGACCTCAGGAGCTGGTGCCCACACAAGCTCGGCTGGTATTTTGAGATGGGCAACACCATTGACACCGCATGACACCAATGAAGTGTGCTGATACCTTTGTTCCTGTACTGTGTGTAACCTCAGGAGCTGGTGCGCACATGAGCTAGGCTGGTACTTTGAGATGGGCAACACCATTGACACCACATGACACCAATGATGCAACCCAACATGGCACGAATGATGTGACACGACATGACACCAATGATGTGTGCTGGTGCCTTTGTTGCCATGCTGCGTGTAACCTCACGAGCTGGTGCGCACATGAGCCAGGCTGGCTTTGCGAGATGGCCAACACCATTGGCACCACAGGACACCAGCAACTTGACAGTTTCATTTCCTTACTGTGTATTCTCAGGAGCTGGTGCCCACACGAGCTCGGCTGGCATTAAGGGATGGCCTACACCGTTGACACCACGTGGCACAAATGATGCGACCCAACATGACATCAATGATGTGTGCTGGTGCCTTTGTTGCCATGCTGCGTGTAACCTCAGGAGCTGGTGCCCACACGTGCCAGGCTGGCGTTAAGGGATGGCCAACACAGGGAAGTGCCTGCAGAGGCGGTCGGCCCAGGAGATGTGCTGGCTGTGCTGCCAGGTGGGGTTGGCAGTGTGCTGTGGCAGGGTTGGTCAGGCTTAGGGTGGCAGGGTCTGAAGTGAGAAGGCTATGTGTTGGCAGGGCAAGGCTTGGAGGGACAGTGCTTAATGTTCAAGGGGCTGTGCTGCCAGGTGAGGATGGCAGTGTGCTGTGGCAGGTTTGGTCAGGCGCAGGGTGGCAAAGCTTGAAGTGACAAGGCTACATGTTGGCAGGGCAAGGCTTGGAGGGACAGTGCTCAATGGTCAAGGGGCTGTGCTGCCAGGTGGGGATGGCAGTGTGCCTGGGCAGGGTTGGTCAGGCTCAGGCAAAGCTTGAAGTGACAAGGCTAGATGTTCAAGGGGCTGTGCAGCCAGGTGGGGCTGGCTGTGTTTCTTGGCAGGGTTGGTCAGGCTCAGGGCTGGTCAGACTCAGGCAAGGCTTTGAGTGACAAGGCTGCATGTTGAAGGGGATGGCATCATGCCGAAGGCTGGTGGGGCTTGTTAAGAATGGCCGGGTTCGGATTGGCTAGGTCTAAAATGGCAGGATGCAAAGTAGTCTTATTACAATGCCAGGACTTAAAGCGGCAGTGTGCCAAGGCTGTTGGGGCTTTGAGTGGCCGGGTTCAGGGTGGCGAGGCCTATAGTGGCAGGACTTAATGTGGCAGTGTGCTGAAGGCTGGTGGGACATGGAGTGGTCAGGTTTAAGTTGGCAAGGCCAGAAGTGGATGGGCTTAGAGTGGCAGTGTGCTAAGGGCTGGTAAGACTTACTTAGAGCAGCCGGGGGTCAGATTGGCAAGGCCAAAAGTGGAAAGTCTTAGAAAGACAGTGTGCCAAGGCTGGTGGGGCTAATGGTGGCCAGACTCGAAGTGGTTGGGCTCAGAGCTGTTTGCCAAACATTGGTCAGGTTTGCTGGCTTGGACTTTGGGAACTTGGCAGCTATCTTGCAAGTTGGATGCCATACACTTTCAATCCAAGCTGCGGTTGGATGATGGTGTCGTAAGAAGGGAAAGGTTGCTGCTCTCGATGTATGCTACATGCTACGTAGACCAATGTACTGCAGCAGTACCTTGTAAACAACAAGACATGGTAGCGTGCAAGTTTTATGAACATTGTCGTTCGGAAAAGGCTTGCCCGCTGCATTCAGATGCAAATTTGCATGCCCACAATCACTGGCAATCATCACCATACACAAGGATGCACATGCCCACGTTCTTGAACAATCATGAACGTGCACAAGATTGCGTACGTCCAGTTGCAAAGCCGCTGGTCCAAGCAAGCAAGCCAAACCCTAACAACAATTGAGCCTGTCAAGGTGCTTTTGCTTGGCAGAAACCATTCACTGATGGAGATGGGCTCTTAGTTCACAATTTGGCCAAGTCCCTCCCATTGCCCCTATCTTTTGCTATAGCCCTACCCTTTCAGTGTTTGTCCCTCTCCTTTTAATGTCCGTCCTCCCACCTGCTTGCCGCAAGTCACTTATGGCCAAAGCCCCAAAGTACATCCCAATTCCCCTTCCTTTCATTGTTCGTCCCCCCATCTGCTCGCTTGCAGCTTACAACCAAAATCCATCCTACTGCACATTCCTTTCATTGCCTGTTCACCCATCTGCTCCCCCACAAGTGACCGGATGCCTATGGATGACACTGTGGTGTCTGACAGGTCAACCGTGGACAAGTTTGCCTTAACAAAAATTGAACATTGTCCCCTTGTTTGCTTGCCTGCAGGTGACCGGATGCCTGTGGACGGCATTGTGGTGTCTGGCAGATCAACAGTGGATGAATCTGCTTTGACAGGGGAGCCCATGCCGGCCACAAAGTCTGAAGGTGAGCTCCCTAGTAGCACAAGCAGAAAAGTAAACCATGTGGATGAGCCTGCTTTGACAGGGGAGCCCATGCCAACCACAAATTCTGAAGGTGAGCTCCCCAGTAGCACAAGCAGAAAGGTAAACCATGTGGATGAGCCTGCTTTGACAGGGGAGCCCATGCCGGCCACAAAGTCTGAAGGTGAGCTCCCCAGTAGCACAAGCAGAAAAGTAAACCATGTGGATGAGCCTGCTTTGACAGGGGAGCCCACGTCGGTCAAAAGTTTAAAGGTAAGCTCCCTAGAAGCAGTATTGAATGCACAATGCATCCTGTTGATGGACAAAAGAGGGACAGCTGCATGGGCAGTGGAGGCTCTTCTGCGCTAATCCAGGAGAAGGAGAGGCTTTGGCTCATAGAATGGGCCCAATTGAAGGCTAAGAGGTTGTGTCAGCTGCTTGCCATTCTTCAGCTGTCAGCGCTCTCATGCATGTGCAGGTGATAAAGTGACGGCTGGGACAGTGAACTGCGATGGTGTGGTGCATGTGCGAGCGGAGCACAGCGGGCAGCAGACGGTGATTGCAGACATCGTGCGCATGGTGGAGATGGCGCAGGTGGGGAGGTCAACATATTGTGATGCATGCATGCCATAACCTGTGTGGGTGCCTAACAAGCATCATGAACTGTGTGCCATGAAGTGCACCTATGGACCTGACAAGTGCATCTATGCAGCAAAGCAGGCAGAACAGCGTGAGTAGGTTGTGCATGTGCGAGCAGAGCACAGCAGGCAGCAGACGGTGATGTGGGCAGAGTGCACATGACGGAGATGGCGCAGGTGGGAAGGTCAACATATCGTGATGCATGCATGCATGCCATAACCTGTAAGGGCACTTAAAAAGCATCATGTACTGTGTGCCATTGGGTGCACCTATGCACCTGATAGGTGCACTCAAAAGCACACAGTACATGATGCAGCATGAGCAGGCAGAGCAGCATAAGTAGGTTGTGCATGTGCAACTGGCAAGGCAAACACCCCCAGCCTGTCTGTCTTTTGCCAGACAGCTATGGTGGCATGCAAGCGCAAGCTTGTGCGCTATCTCACCACGCAACATCACACACAACACACACACACACACACACACACACACACGCACACACACACACACACACACACA
>QAXF01001835.1:10180-25579 GCA_004335645.1 Dunaliella sp. WIN1
ACACACGCACACACACACACACGCACACACACACACACACACACACACACACACACACACACTATATATAGATCAGAAGGCAACAACTCGCATATGGAGCTGCGTGGAAGGCGCTCCATACTGAAAGCCTGATGTCATGCCTTGCAGATGGCTACAGTAGCTGAGGGATGCCCCAAGGAGCCGCCGGGATCAGCCCTCCATTTCACTTCTACTATTATTGCGAATGCCCTTGATCAAGCACTCTGCCTGCTGCTGACAGGCCTCACGTACCTGCTGCTCCAGTATGCTGTAAGGTGATGGAGGCGGCACCAGGGGCGGCAAGACGGTGGGCAGCATGGGAGGCATGCCACCCATCATGTATGGCGGAGGCATGTATGGTGGGAAGAGTGGCATGCCAGGGTAGGCAAAGGGCTGTGACAGTGGGGGACGTGGCTGCGCGTGTATGAACCAGGAAGCAGTTACAAGTCAGGTGGGGCTGAAAGCACACGACCAATAAGTATCATAGTACTATGGTCCACGCATTAGATTAAGGGGAATGAATGCAGTTGGTTGACGAGGACCTCTGAAGTGGCTCTCGGAGCGCCAGGGGCTGCAGAACATAAACAGACCGCAGTAGGCTGGAACTGTGGCCGCCCCGGCTTCAGGTTGACGACCAGGGTAAGAGCACTGTGGGCGCGGCTGTGCGGTAATGAGGACGGTGGTGGTGGCGTGCAGAGAACTGCTGCGCGGTAATGAGGACGTTGGTGGTGGCATGCAGATAACTGCTGCACGGTGATGAGGATGTTGGTGGTGGCATACAAAGAACTGCTGCGCAATAATGAGGACGTTGGTGGTGGCGTGCAGAGAACTGCTGCGCGGTAATGAGGACGTTGGTGGTGGCATGCAGAGAACTGCTGCGCGGTAATGAGGACGTTGGTGGTGGCATGCAGAGAACTGCTGCACGGTAATGAGGACGTTGGTGATGGTGTGCAGAGAACTGCTGGGCGGTAATGAGGACGTTGGTGGTGGCATGCAGAGAACTGCTGCGCGGTGATGAGGACGTTGGTGGTGGCATGCAGAGAACTGCTGCACGGTAATGAGGACGTTGGTGATGGTGTGCAGAGAACTGCTGNGCGGTAATGAGGACGTTGGTGGTGGCATGCAGAGAACTGCTGCGCGGTGATGAGGACGTTGGTGGTGGCATACAGAGAACTGCTGCGAGGTAATGAGGAAGTTGGTGGTGGCGTGCAGAGAACTGCTGCGCGGTAATGAGGACGTTGGTGGTGGCGTGCAGAAAACTGAGGGCGGCATGACAGGGGGTGCGCAGGCTGTGACAGTGGCAGGTGTGGCCGCGTGTGTATGAGCTGGTCACAGGTGTCAGCTCAGCGGCCGCCCCTGACACTTAGCTCACAGGGCAGCAAGCCAAGCTCTGGAATATACTTGTATTTATATTTATTATAAGATATATTCAAGGCACTACTCGTTAGAAGTATTCCCTAAAAGAAGGACACCAGCACTCCTTACTACCCGGCCTCCTAGCCACGCTGCAAGAGGGTTCACAGCAACAGGCCCCTCGATGAAGCAGGCAGTAGGGTGGAGCTGCCTGCAGCATACTCAGATTGCTGTTACACTGCACAAGCAATGTCACCCTGAAGCATGCTTCTTCCAAGGTCCACAAGGGCCGCCACAGTTCATTGCTGACCCTAACACACATGGTACAAGGCACCAACAGTGTGCGAGTCATTGCTGACCCTAGCCACGGGCACTGGAGCTTGTGACACCCCCGCCCCCCACACACACACCATGCACTCATTATGCCACACTCAAGCAAGGTTACCAGAGAGGTTGCCAGAATGCTGGGCCACGGCACGTGAGGGCCTCAAAAGTAGCTGGCCACCACAACAGCAACACCAGCTGGTGACAGTAGCAGCAGCCACTGAGCCACGGCGTGTGAGGGCCTCAAAGTAGCTCATAACAACAGCAACACCAGCTGGTGACGATAGCAGCAGCAGCAGCTGAGCCATGGCATGTGAGGGCCTTACCTTATAATAGCTAACCACCACAACAGCAACACCCGCTGGTGACATTAACAGCAGTAGCGGAGCCACGGCAACCTCGACTGTCTTTACCTCTGCCGTTGATCCTGGAGGGATTCCAGCAAACGGTGTGCCTCCCATCATCATAGGGTGCATCCCAGCGTGTGGGGGTGGCGGCCAGAATGCACCATGCAGGGACCCAGGGGCCCAAGGAGGCGGAGGCACTTGGGGGCCAGGCGCTGGTGTTTGGCCACCTGCAGGGATCACGAGTGTGAATTGTTTATCCAGTCTGGATTCGTAGGGTAGGATGGCCTTACTTATTGATATGCTTTTGAGGCGGAGGGGAGAAGGATGGGCGAAGCTTGCAAGCGTAACGCAGCAGGTTCAGCCTGCAATCAAAGCACCTGGGTTTGCCCGTCTTATATGAACTTGGCAGAAGGTATTGACACAATGACACTCTTCAGAGGCTTTGGCAGCGGCTTCATAGCTACCCTGTTGGAGAAATTTGGCAAAAAGAGGTACAAACATAGCACTGTTCAGTGAAACCACGCATGGCAAGGGGTTGATACACCCACACTGCTTTTAGCAACACTGACCATTTGTGCCCGCCCCTGCTTGATCTCCCCGTCTGCCCTCTGCTGTGCTTCTTGCGCTAGCGCTGTGTGGCCCCCTGGTGGTGCGTGGCGCGGGGGGCTCGTCGAAGCGCCTCAGCATTTGGTCTAGCAGCTGGATCTGCGTGTGCAGAGCACAGCGAGAACTTAAGCATGGTGTGCGGGGAGCAGAGCGTGAGCTTAAAGCATTTGGTCCAGCAGCTGGATCTGCGTGTGCAAAGCACAGCGAGAACTTAAGCATGGTGTGAGGCAGAGCACAACATGAGCTTCAAGCATGGTGTGCGGGGAGCAGAGCGTGAGCTTAAAGCATTTGGTCTAGCAGCTGGATCTGCGTGTGCAAAGCACAGCGAGAATTTAAGCATGGTGTGTGGGGAGCAGAACGTGAGCTTAAAGCATTTGGTCCAGCAGCTGGATCTGCATGTGCAAAGCACAGCGAGAACTTAAGCATGGTGTGAGGCAGAGCACAGCATGAGCTTCAAGCATGGTGTGAGGGAGAGCACAGCGTGAGCTTCAAGCATGGTGTGAGGGGAGCACAGCGTGAGCTTCAAGCATGGTGCGAGGAGAGCACAGTGTGAGCTTAAGCATGGTGTAAGACAGTAAGGGGACAAGTTGCTATCAAGCTGCCTGGCCCTTAGGTGCCAGGAGCAAGTGGGCTAACCCACTCCTTAAGGTCGATGATAAGCAGTCAAGTTAGCGAGCTGCACATGAACGCGTAGATGTCACGCAGTGTATAGCAAGTCATTCCCCCAAGCCCCCGATGTTGACAGGAACAGGCTGCAATCCCAATTCAGACAATATGCTAGTGCCCTGGTAGCAGACGCAGCCTGCCAGAATACTGTATAAAGCCTGGTCACAGTCTATGCCTGCCTTTGCTTCAAACAAGGCAGGGTTGTTGCTGCAGCCACTATTCGCCATGCTGTGAATGTAAGACCTAGCTAATAGCGCAAGGTCGACCCTAATGGACTCCGACAACCCAAAGCACGCACCTGCTCATCAACTGAGTGCGCAACAGCTGCTGCACCTGGCTGCCGACCTGCCCTTCCTCTGTCCACCCCATCTTGCTCCTCCTGAGCCCCCCCAAGCGGACCCAGCGTGAACACCGCGCGTGCACGAAAGCCCCCCCCAGCACCCCCCCTATGTTCCCCCCTCGCCTGCCGCTGCTCCCCCTCTGCTGCTGCTGCTGCTGCTGCTGCTGGGGGCTCTGCACCAGCTGCAGCAGCATTCTGAGCATGCAAATCTGCCAGCACACCGCCTCCTGCTGCTCGTGGGGTGGGGGGCCTGATCTGGAACACAGGCGCACGGCAGGTGGGGCAGTTCTGCTGCCGCTCCAGCCAAGACCTGCACCAGCACAGGACCAACAGGCAATGACAACTACCTTCTGGGATATCAGAAAGAACATTTTACTCTGCGGTGGCTTACAGCCATTGGTATGGAGACAACCCCCTTGTCATTGAGGTGCTTTCTTGAGCTCTCGGGGCAGGCGTCTCAGCTGTCAGCTGCTTGTCCTGTTAGATACAGGCAGACGCAACAAGGCAAGGAGCGAGCGCGCCTGCACACACTACACACGCGCGCGCGCGCGCGCGCATACACACACACACACACACACACACACACACACTTTCCCTTACTACTGGGCGTGGCACTGGACTTAAAATGTAAGGTTGCGAGTGCTTGTTGCTGCCTGTTGATGGATTTCTCTCACAGCAAAGGAGTGCTCACACGCTCCTTTGATGAGAGCCTGCCACTGTTACATTCACAGTTTTGAACCTTAGCGCCATGGACTTGCTAACTTCTTCTCCAAGATAGTAATTCAAGCTTGTTGGCAGGCTAGCCCACCACACAGCACTCAACCTCCCCGCACCCTCCCTTATGTTTGGTAAGCAGAACTGGCGATGCAGGATGAACTGATAGTTGATTCAAGGTGCCAAACTACGCGCTAACCAAGTTCCCGCCTGTACCTGAGGCACTGCACATGGAACACATGGCTGCAGTGGAGGCGCTTGTTGCTCCCGGTCGGCGACATCTCCTCGCGGCAGATGATGCACACGCCATCTGAACGAGCCAGGTCCTCAGGGGTAGCATCGGGGAGCTGGTCCAGGCGTGCAGTGACCTGCACAGGCAGTTGGTTGGCCATATTGCAAATGCACATGGTGTCAATTGAGTTATGTGGTACCACTTGCTAAGCTGCGTGGCCTAGGTATGAGGTACTCAGATGAGCAGCGCATGCAGCAAAGCAGCCACTCTCTCAGTCAGCTACAGGCCAAAGCATGTGTGGAAGAGCTATGGCTGCAAAGTGGAAGTGCAGATGTCGCTGATGTAGCTGATGGACTTGCATGGTGCTACTCGGCAAGCTGCGAGGCCCATTTAAAACACATTCCAGATGAGCAGCAGCGCGTGCAGCAAAGCAGCCACTCGCCCATTCAGCTACAGGCCAGAGCACTTGTGGCAGTTCTACGGCTGCAGGATGCAACTGCAGTATGTGTTGGTTGGGTTGGGAATAATACACTCGCTCGGCTGCGTGTCCTGCATACGACATACTCCAGGTGAGCAGCAGCGCGTGCTGCAAGCTGGCGACCTGCTCATTCAATTACAGGACTGGCAACACAACTGTATGGGCCTGGCAAGCCTAAGGCTGCAAAATGCACACCTACCTGATAGTGTGCGCAACCAATGACCTATATAGTGGCTGGTTGACACGTTTTGCTGCCCGAAGCAATGTTGCCACGCTTTAAACATTAACAACACACACTTGCTTGCTTGAACAGGGCTCAGTCTGAGACCATTTCTTCTAATATCTTTTGAAGAACATGCGTCTTTGCACAGGAAGAGTGGGTGGCTATTGCACTGTGAAGGTGAAAGATTTCGCTGATAGACAATTTATGAAATTCAGAGAGAGTCAAACTCTGGTTTGAAGCAAGCTGCCACCTAGACCAGGGCTCACCAACACATAGGCTCCTAAAGCTACAACCACATTCTCCAGTGTAGAACGTAACCACAACATGCCCCACAGCATAATTTATGCTGCACAACGTTAATGCGTTCCTTATGGAATTGATTCAGCACCATGCATTTGCGCCACCTTTCGCAGAGTCATTTTCACAAGTTTACAGGCACCTACCTGGCGGAATCGGAAGAAGTCAGCCAGGCGGTTCCGGAAGTTGCGAAAGGTTGTGTACAGGTCACGGATCTGCGTGTGAGAATGTGCGTGTACAAGGACACCCCTTCATAAGCGCTTGCTGCTGGGTAGTTAACAAGCACCAACAACAGCACAGCAATAACAAAGATGTACTGGTCTACCCTGTTGTACTAGAAGCTCCTGCTTCTAGAGCAAGTAAACAGCAAGGAACGATGTGCACGTAAGCTTCTTCACATTGCACAAGTGACCAATCGCACAAGAATTAAATGGTGCGATGTACCCTAGCCTAGGCTATATCAGACTTGAAGGATATTAAGGGCAGGTAGCAAATGTTTCTCCTAACGCTCGTACGATGGGGTGCCTCAATATCAGGCGCACATGCTTACCAAGTGTAATGGAAGGCCGTAGTTGGTGAACACAATGACGAAGAAGATGCAGTACACGAACAGGTGCAGCACGTCGGTGATGAGCTCGAGGTAGAACACGTAAGTGCCCTTGCTTTCCCAGCCCCCGTCCAACATAAGGTCCACCTTAGAAGACATCCGGGTGGGGACGCAGTTAGAAAATGAGCAAGGGCAGGAAGAGGTAGTAGCCATGAATATTTCTGTGCCCAAGTGTATAATTGGTGAGACATCAAGGACAGCCGCATGCATAATCAGTGGTAAGGGCAATCACAAGTTCAGGCCTGAGTAAGGGCAGTCACAAGTTCAGGCCTGAAGAAGGGGGGAGGTTGCAAGCATGCTCAGAGTGACCCAGCAGCATGGGCTCTAGGAGCGTGGTGTCTTGCAGGAGAAGCAGCAGCAGCAGCTGCGGTGTGCCCAGCGATTGCTGGGCTGCCAGTCAGGGAAGAAGGGCCAAAGCGGACACTGCGTGCTCATGAGCACCTGTCCTTAGCCTTACTATGCAGCAAAGTCACCAGCCCTGGATGACTTGGAGGTGTGAAGCAGGTGAATAGTTGAATCATGCCAACAACCCACCAACAGCACAGGCACCAAACGCCATTTTGACCCTGGACAGAAGCGCATTAGAGGGACACCCTTGACCATGAAAAGGTAGCTTTCTTCTAATTGTTTTGGTCGCAGGCTTCTTTGCACCAGCTACACTGCATCCATCGGCAGCTGCAGCAGCACTTTTTGACACGCAGCATGATAAGGTTCTTGTTTAAGGAGAGAAGAAGCGGAAGCCGTCAAGCATCTACTTGCAAAGCAGTTGTAAGTCTGTCGAGCTTGAAGCAATCCAATATACACTGGAGCCTGACGTGCGTTTCAAGCGGCACACCTATCCTACAGCTGGTGAAGCATGCTGTAACAGCTCGCCATGCAGCCAGAGGTCAGGGCTGATGGTAGTCCTCTGTAAGACCTTTCCCATGTATGCACATCAAAGTCCTTGCTAAGTTGCTAACAACGGCATAGAGCTCATGACAACAATACACCATAGCTGATGACAACAACACAATTTTCGTCCAAAGAAGCCATGGCCCCTACTACAGGCAAGCCAGCTCTTTTCCCAGTGCACACGCACCATAGACATGATGTACTTCACGCTGTGCCGCAACACATCGGACGCCAGGATGACATACTCAAAGGCAAATAGCACCATCACCGACTGGCCGCTGCTTTTGATAGAACCATCGATTGTGTACTGAACGAACAGTGCATCCACAGCCTGGGTGTCGAGACGGGGAGCAAGGAATTGTGTTTAAAACACGCGTCGTGAGATTGGGATGCTTTTGCTTAGTAGCATCAATGCACATTCATTTATTTGTGTGATATTCCGTCCCTCCAAGCGGGAATGTAAGAACAAGTTCCATCTCAGCAGATTGTGCAATTGAGCATCCAATTCCTCGGCATCTAGCATTTAATCCCATAGCAGCAGGGAGGAGCGCTTCAGCGGTGCCTTCCTGACAATGACAAAATGCAGACAAATTTGTCCTTTAGCCTAAAAGTAACAAGACTCTTGCAGGGACTTCTCAATAGTGGAACGACCGTATAATAATCCTGGGAACTGCTTATCAGAGACTGGGGTTAAGTGAAACAGCAGGTTCTGAAGGGAGATGCCTGCTCAAGTGGTAAGAAGCTATTGCCTCTTGCCAGCACCGATGAGGTCACGCTGAAGTGTGCTGTAAGTAAACTCACATGCCCTTTATGCTCAGACGGGATTAACACGTACTCAATTGCGCACTCTGCACATCCACGCCTCGTGCTTACATGCATGTACAGCTATGCTGGAGTATGATGCACGCTTGTGACACTCTTTGTGCGAGCGACAGCAGTTCTGTGGTTCCCATTCATTGGTGTGATCAAGCAAGGCATCAATGCAGAACCAAGGAGTGTGTGTGTGTGTGTGTGTGTGTGTGCACGTACATATGTTTGAGCATGTGCATATGCGAGCGTGCTTGCATGCATTTGTGTGCCATGCATGCGCCTTGTGCATACTTGTGTATGTGCGTGCGTGCGTGTGAGTGTGTGTGTGTGTGTGTGTGTGTGTGTGTGCATTTGTGTGAGAGCACGCGCACGCTTATGCAAGTGTGCTTGCCTAAATGTGTGTGTGTGTGTGTGTGTGTGTGTGTGTGTGTGTGCGCATGCGCGTGCTAACACACTGTGCCTGACCACCACAACACAAGACATACTCACCAGGAGCAATATGAGGAAGGATGCAATGCGTATGTGCTGCATGGCAGACACAGAGGGAGACACCTCGATGTAGTCCACCCGGTCTTGCACCAGCCAGTGCAGGACCTTTAAAAACACCAGCGTCGCGAACATGGCCACGAAGAACGTCCCAAACTCGTCTCTGAATACCGTGAGGGCGAGCAGGCTCTCCATGATGGCCGAGCTCAAACGTTCTCTCACCATTTCCACCTCTATCTCCCTCAACCCCCCCAGGAACACCTGTGAAGGACACATACGTGTGAGTGTTACACACACATACACAGATGCCTGCACATTCAGGCTGCACACATGTGCTGTGCAGGGTGTGCCGCACCACTTGCCTTGATGATCAGGCTCTGGCCCAGCAGGGCCGAGGCGAACACCAGGTTGCCCACCACCGCCACTGCCAGCTTGGAGGTGGACAGGTACACAGTGGCTGGGTAGAAGCTGAGGGTGCAAGAGGGAGGGAGAGAGAGCAGTGGGCGCTCGAGAGATGCGTGCAAAGACGGAGAGACACGAGCTGCCTAGCTAAGCTGAACTAGAGGATGGCAACGAGTGGCAACAGGGATATACTCACTGTTGGCGGGTGGCAAAGGCATGGTATATCACTCCCACACCCCCAAGCAAGCTCAACAAGAAGTACCGGGCGTATGATATGCCCGCCATTTCCTCCCCAAACAGCCCCCTCTATCTAAGCATAAAATGAGATAGTGGAACTGAAGAGTATCATTTTATTGTACACTAGTTGCTCCACTTAAGTTGTGCCTTGACATGACACGGAAAAGAGTGAGAAGCCAAGTTAGGGCTCAACAACAGAAGCTGCTCCTAACAGCTTGTGCAAATTGCAAGTTAAGTGTGGCTCATATGTTGCCAAATCAAGCGCCCTCCCCATGCTTCCAGCAACCGTTATTGTGGTGATAGGTCCATAAAGCAAAGCTTAGACTCTGAGTCAACCTTCTTTGCAGTCTGAAATGCAAGCTAGATGTTGCATACAAACACCTACTTCATTTGTTAACTCGCACCTTCCAGATTAACCCGTAATGCTGCTTCAACTTTGTCGACACTGATGCAAGTAATGCACCATGTGGATAAGCTTACGGATGGATTGGGTCCCATAATTAACATCGTATTCTACTTTCATCCATCAACATAATGGTGCACCATGCCTGCAGGAAGGGTTTGGTTACACACACTCCCCTTACAGCCTTACCAAGTACGTGATCCTAGACCACACTACTGATGTCATACGCAGCGTGGCTCGTTTTAGGCTCCGCGCTCATACTCTATGTGCTGAGACAGCTACTTGGTACCCCGGGTCTCCTCCCACTTGTGACTTATGTCAGTCTGGTGATGCTGTTCAAGATGAGAAGCATGCCCTCTTTCATTGCTCTCACCCCCAGGTGTCATCTCTCCGCAACAAGTTTGCAACTTTGTTTCCTGGCAGGTACTAGGGATGTGTCTGCCTTTTCACACCAGAACAATAATAAACTTCCTTTTTTTTCATGATCTATTGAGCAGGCTACCAGTCGCGCTTCTTGACTGGAATTCTTTAAGATCCTATCCCTATTATCCCTTCCTGATCATTTTTCCTGGCTGTAGGCACCTTCCTCAGAGCAAAGTCAGTAACTTGGCTCAAACTTTCAAGTCATCAATGATGCACTTCTACCTCTTTTTCCTACGAGTCTGTGTAGAGCGTCTGGTTTTTTGCCCTATCTGGGCCAAGATTCACCCCTCGACCAGCCTGTCCATAGGCTGCTCCCAACTGTCGAGCATTCAGACTATGTATACCTAAAGTGGTGTTTTCCAGGCGTATTCTGCACTTTTGAACAAGACTTCCCATAATTAAATAATTTTTGATTAGAGCAGGCTAGCAGTTGCGCATGTTGACTGATGCCGTATCTCTGTGAACCTGTAACTTGGCTGAGACTTTGATCTCTGACAGCCTGTCTTGCCTTTTTCTTGGTTTTAGCTAAGCTGCCCTTGTAGGCAGGTGCAGCTATGAAACTTTAACCTGAACCATACCACACACTACTGGTTAATTATGAGCAGGCTAGCAGTCGAACTTCTTGACTGAAGGCCTTATTCCTGTAAGCTGAACCATACCACACAGGCTAGAGCAATAAATGCTAGGCTGGAGTATCAAACGTCATGGTGCCGTCTTGTGGCAACACCTGTCCCCGGTTATGGGGCCAGCGCAAACAGCATGCTTTTCTCTTACATCTAACCAGTCCGTGTCAGTGGGAAGACTGTTGATGAGTTGGGAAGTATTGTTGGAAGCAGAAAAGCCCTGGGTGGATGTGTGCACACGAGTGTGGCGTCGAGTAAATGTAGCTCATCACTCACTGGCAACGACAAAGAACAACAAGCTTGCGTGCAACTTTCAGCAATACTACTTAGTACGCATGCCACGCATGCACCTTTTACATCCCCTCCCTCATAGAACCTACCTAGCAGGCCCGCAGCTGCCAGACTAACAGCTACTCCTATTCCTTCAACCTCTAGCATCAGTACAGCTGCCAGCCTCCCTCTTCACTCATTCAATGAATGCTCAAACTTTGAGCCAAAGAAAGATGCAGGCTGAGCACATTTTTGTCACTGGACTCTTCACTCATCGCTCAAAATTGATGCAGGTCGAGAACACCATTATCACTGGACTCCATCTGACAGCGGCCATGCTTCTTGAAGCCATGCTCCTCCCTGCCTGCAAGCTGTACCGTCACCGCGCTGCACACAATGCTGAGTAGATGCCGCCCTGGTTGCTGGGGCTGCCTGAGCACTGCCTGAGCGGCTGTGCTCCATCTGGCTGCTGTACCTCCTCCTGCTTCTGCTCATAAATGCCGCCCAGGTTGCTGCCACTGGGGCTGCCTGAGCACTGCCTGAGTGCTGGAGCACGTGGTCCTGCTGGCTGCTGCGCCTGCTCCTGCTCCTATACAAACCGTCCCTGCTATTGCTCCTGCTGGAGCTGTCCTGCTGCTATGCTTACCGCTGCCTCTGGTGCTTGTATGGCCCCAAGCGCCCGCATTGCTATTGCCCTCATTTGAATCACTTCATTTTTGTATTTGGATCCCCTTGGCAGCTTTTTGTGCCATGCATGATTGTCTTATGCTTCATATGGGCAAGCGCAGTGCATGCAAAGGGAGGCCTAAAGTGGGGGAGCCTAATTTGCGCGAAATATTGTGCCAAACTGAGCTACAGCACGGGCTGTTACGTCATTGCAGGTAATTGACATAGACTGTGGGAGGGAAAATTCAATAGGTGGGGGAGCCTGATTTTACGCAATGCATGAAAGGGTGAGCCGAAAACGGACAGGTGTGCCTCTAAGGTGCTGAAGCAAAGGGTCTCAAAGGGTCAGAAGTGCAGTCATTTCAACATTAACTTCTAGCTCAGATGATACTGAAGATGAGCCCTTCATAGCAAGCTTTTCAAAAAGCAAGTTACATAGTAAGTGCGCAAGCACTGGATGACAAGCCTAGCAAATTAGTAGATCAAGGCGCGCACAAGCAAGGAACGTGGGTGAGGAGTTTGTAATATAGGCTGCCCTGCACTTTGCAGGACTAAAAGATTTAGGTGACTAAGAGCCCAAGCACACAATGACTCATGCAATGATTTCTGCAGCTTGCTTTGCTCCCAGATCCTGAGCAGATGGTTCTACGTGGATCGTAATAAGACCCTGGTCACCTTACATGAATAATTGGTTTGTACCACAATTGGTGGCTGAAGCTTGAGGCATCCTATAACAACAAAGAATAGGTAATTTAGCTGAATCAACAATACATGAATCATTCTTTCTCTATGATACGGAGGAGCTATGATGTGGAAAAGAAAGGTACGTATACCTGCGGGCAGTGGCAGCGGGCCTAACAGCATCAGAGGGTGGGTGAGCAGGAGGGCCTGCATGCACAAGCACAGTCAGTAGCCATGCACAGCCGATGGTGTGCATGTGCAGAGAGCACATGCACAAGCCATCGGCATATGCAAGCAGCGGCAACGATGAGCAACATGTGATGCTTGATGCCGACACACACACACACACACACACACACACACACACACACACACGCACGCACGCACTCATACACACACGCATGCACGCACATACACACACACACACACACACACACACACACACACACGCACGCACCCACACCATACACAAACTAGTGACAAGATAGATGGCTGAGATTATGCCCTTTTGCTTGTGTGCAACCGACCTCTATTGAGGTCTGGGATCATTTGCTCTATAGGATTCACTAAAAAGAACGTGATGCCTGGAATTCCTTGCACTTATCCATCTGTATTAATCTCCCGTGGAACGCTTACACAACCCATCGCACCTGCACAGACACAAGGACAAGAACAAGAGAGATTGAATGCAGCAGCAGCTCTAGAGTGCACCAAAGTGACTTGGACATGAATGTTGGAATTTACATACACACATTTTCCTATTCTAATACTAATGCACCCTCCATTAGGAAGGGAACAGGCCCTAATACCTTACAAACTGCGTGGAACTTGAGGACATGGATGCTATCGTCGCGACCCAGGTTACACTGGTCTTACAGCAGCTGCTGAGCGCTGGCACTTTTGTAACTATACTGCAGGAGGCGCCATACGGCAGTAACGGAAACCCAGCACTGCTTGGCTACTTTGCTTACGCAGGGATAGGCAATGGTTTTTAAGGACTCAGAGACATGGATCATCAGGATGACACCTGCTCAATCCCTTCCCAATGCCTTTCTAGGCAACTGCAAGTAAACTTTTCATTCATTACCCAGGACCTTTGGGAGTTGCTTCGTTTGTTTCTGGTTGCCTGAGATGCTGCGGCTGACCTGATAGTCCCCTTGCCTTTTGTTTGGCTTTTGGTTGCAGGCGTCTTCTGCTTCAGCTAAGCTGCCCTTGCAGGCAGGTACAGCTATGTAACCTTAACCTTAACCTTACCCAGGACCAAGGCATGCTCGCTACTGTGATGCTGGCTTGCTTGCCTCAGTTATGCGACCCTTGGTGGAAGGCATAGATTTGATGCATGATCTCCACTTGGCACGCAGCTCCTTGTCATGTACAAGCAAAACTGATTGCAAGATCACACGCCTCTTCATCTGCAAGCCAGCTTAACACAAGCAGCACGCAAGCCAGCAGCAAGACATACAGAGCGCGCAAGCCAGCAGCGTGACACGAGGAGCAAAGTGCAAGGACTCGCCTGGATCAGCGCTGCCTCAGGCCCCCCATTATCCTACATGTAGGCGCCCCCTCCCTCTGATGGCTGCCACCACATCTGCGCATGGAACCACCGGCAGGCATCACGAATGAAGGCAACAAGCCATGCTAGGTTGAAGTATTTTCTATCCGGTGCAATAATAATGCACATGCGCGCCTTCAAGAAGCCCCAATCTGTCCCTACCGACCATCGCCGCAATGTACTAGTGCGCTGTAATGCTGACTATCGCCCTCCCTCTGTTGGCTGCTTCGCACAGTACCAAGAAACTCTGTCAGTAAAGTGGCCTCTCCGTGTACCTCAGACATGCTGCCTGACAAGTACAACTAAGCGGTGACAGTACTAGGATGAAGGGCACTGAATCATTGGTAGCTTGCACTGACTATGTTACTCAAGGCCTAGAGGCTAGTTACAGCCAAGATTAGCTTTTTAACTTCCCTTGGTGCTCTATGGGCAGGCTCTACTGCCCTACAAAGCACGCAAAAGCCCTAATAGGTTATTTTAGAAGCATTTGATGCAGGCCATGCATATGCATGTGTGTCACGCATGGTAAGGGCATATGTGCCCAGCGTCAACATGTGCTGGGCAACCCGGAGGCCTAACCTGACATTATACAAACTGCGCTACTCCTATGCTGCTGCTGGCCAGTCCTATCTCCTAGTGTCCCAAGACATACCTTTCTACATCTTGACAGATGGTACTTCCTACATTGAGGGCTGTGCCATGCGTAGGTATGCAACTGTGAAGCCTGCCGGAGCAGCAGCAAAAGCACAGGAACAAGCAAGGAGCGGCAAGTGCTCCCATAAAAACCGACAAGTGCTCCTCAGGGAGCCCAGCACTCATGCCCCTAGTGCATATGAAGATGCTGCCAGCTCTAATTGTGCGAGGGGGTAGGAGAAGCAAGCATGGTCCCGCTGCCACGACGGCTGCCCAGACCATCTCACTCAGACCACCCTTCTCAGACCATCTTGCTCAGACCACCCTTCTCAGACCATCTTGCCCAGATCATCTTGCTCAGACCACCCCTCTCAGACCATCCCCCTCAGACCATCCTCCCAAGGCCCTCTTGCTCATAACAGCTCAGCTTGAGGCCTCGGGTATCACACACACACACACACACACAGCAGCAGCAGCTGCTGCTTGACGGTGGCTCCTGTGCATGTGCACGCCTGCCCCTGAGGTCCCTGCTGCTGCTGCCGCCTCAGATGTCACACACAGCAGCTGCTGCCCCATTAGCGCGGCTCCTGTGCAGCAGCCAGACTGTCATGCAGACTCCTCAGGCGCAAATGGAGGGGGTGGGCGCGTAGGGCGGCTGTGCATAGCTCGATTGCAGCATGGGGGCTGACGATCTGGGTAATCTCCACGGCAAGCTGCCAGTCCTGTGGTGCAGGCACGCAAGTTGGCATGGCCGCGTGCAAGCCGCCAGTGCTGTTGTGCATACAAGTTGGCATTATAGCATGCAAGCTGCCAGTCCTGTTGTGCTGGTGCATAGATTGGCATCGTTGCCTCTGCATGCCCGCCAATTGAATTGATTTTCCAATTGAATTGCCAGGCAATCCAAGGGTAGCACAGCAGTGGCGCCTTAAAGAACCCACAGTGTTAGCTTCTGTGCTGGGGAGCCTGTCTTTCTGTCTTGTGCATATACATGTTAGCAGCAAAGTCAACCTGCACACCTGTTTGCTGCGCTACAAGCTGTGCGTGCGTGCTTGCGTGCGTGTGTGTTTTGTGTGTGTGTGTGTGTGTGTGTGTGTGTGTGTGTGTGTGTGTGTGTGTG
>QAXF01001835.1:30237-43819 GCA_004335645.1 Dunaliella sp. WIN1
TGTGTGTGTGTGTGTGTGTGTGTGTGTGTGTGTGTGTGTGTGTGTGCGCGTGCGTGTGCGTGTTACTGTGTGTGTGCGTGTAATTGTGTGTGTGTGCGCGCACAAGCATGTGTAGCGCTGTGCGCATGTGGTACTGTGCAGCAAGCCGCTCGATTGCCTGCCACAACCCCAGCCATCCATGGGCCTCTGCAGCGCAGCCTGCAAATAGTGCCGCTGAGCATCACATGGTTGACAATGGTGGACTTCATATTACAACAACAAAGCAGCAGCAGCAACAGCAACCACCACCACCACCACCACAACAACAACAACAACAACAACCACAGCAACATCAACATCAACAGCAACAACACCAAGACTTGCCAGGCCCAGGCCACGTAGCCCCATAAACACGCACCTGGGCATACAGCTCCACAGCAGCCCCCAGCAGGTCAAACACAGCTACGGGCAGTGTGCTGAACGGCAACTCCGAGAGGTTGCTTGGGCTGCTGGGTGCAGCAGGTGCAGCAGGCTGCGTCCCTGTGGATGGCTCGCGGGAAGTTACCGCATTGGCCATGCCATGGTGGCAAAGGGCTGCAGCAGCAGCAGCCAAGCCAGCGCTCAGACACACCCCGGACAGCAGCAGCATCGCGTGGCGGTGGGTCGGTGCTGCGAGGTGGGCGGCGGGGGTAGTGTGGGCCGGGGGGGCAATGGCGGCAGAGGCGAGGGCGCCTGTGCTGGGGGGTGCAGCAGAGCTGGGGGGCGGAGCTGCAGCGGATGCGCCTGCCAAGCTGGAGGCTTGCAGTGCAGCTGAGAGGGCAGTTGCATACTTGTGGCCGAGCCAGTGCCTGGCTTGGTGGGGTAGGCTCGCCAGGCGTGCTGCGCAGCAGGGGTCGCTGGGCTGAGTGAGCCACCAGGACACCAGGGGCAGGGGGAAGCTGTCGGAGGAAGGCTGCTGCTGCTGGGGTGGGGAGGGCTGGGCCTGTGGCTGCGTGTGGCAAGGCTGCTGCTGCTGCTGCTGTTGTGGCTCAGGCTGCTGCTGCTGTGGGTTGGGGGGTGCGGTGTGAGGGGAGCTGAGCAGCGCGCGCTGGTAGCTCAGCGCAGACAGCACGGCTGACGCGAGCTGCGTGGCCGCTGCGATGCCTGCCTGAGATGGGGCCGGGGGCCCTCCCGAGACGCAGAACACCTCCTGCTGCTGCTGCTGCTGCTGCTGGCGCACCTGCTGCTGCACATGTGTGTGCCCTGCCTGCTGCGGCTGGCTGCCTTGCAACACTGCTCCCGCGTGCGCACAGCCGCTGCTGCCCACGCATGCTGCCACAGCCTCCTCCACAGCGCAGCACGCGCACCGCAGTGCCGCCTCCAAGTGCGACCAGGCCTGGTCCTTCATCTGCGCGCTATTGGGAGGCTGCGCTGCTTGAGGACCCGTTGTCGTTGCGTGAGGGCCTGCCTGAGAGCTGGTGGGAGGCTGAGTGCGCTCACTGTCCTGCATGACCCTTTTGCCACCACGCAGGGTGCAAAGCGCGTCAGCCGCTACAGGCAAATGGGGGGGGCCTTCAGCAGGAGCCTGGAAGGATGCCTGCACGGGCAGCTGCGCGTAGCCGAGGCGGAGCATAACCGCAGAAGGCAGCGCGGCGTGCTGCGCTGCGTGTGCCGCGCACGTCCAGAGCAAGGACGCTGGGCCCGGACAGTACGCCAGCGCGCGTGCCATGGACCGTGTGGCAGCCATCCCCTCCGGGCTGGTTAATAAGGTGTGGATGTTGTCGTGGGCACAGGTTGCTGGCTGCGGATGTGGGGAGGGGGCAAGGGGGTGGGTATTTGCTTGCTGCTGCTGGGTGTGAGATGTGCTGGGGCCATGGGTGGTGTGAGGGTCAGGTTCACTGGTGCTGCTGCGCAGCCTGTGCAGGGCTGCCTCTTGTGCAGGCTCGCTGCTGGTGCTGCAGGTGCTGCATTGACTGCTGTAGTACTCCGGAGGGTGAGTCCCGCACGCGTGATGGAGCTGCTGCTGCTGGATTTGGGACAGCAGCTGGGTAGCCACTGAGCCGTGGCCTGCGCTGCAGCTGACGTGCACCAGGCGCAGGGCTAGGTCCAAGGCGCACGCCATGGATGACCTCGCTGCCTCTGAGCTGTGCGTGTTGTGTCTGTGTGTGAGCTGACAACCCTCCTGCCGCTGCTGCTGGCCGCCTGCTTGCTGCCTGCGCTGTTGCTCTTGCTGCTGCTCCTGCTGCTGCAGCCCCTCATGCTCCTGCTGCTGCAGCCCCTCATGCTCCTGCTGCTGCTGCTGCTCCTCCTCCTGCTCCTGCTGCTTGTCACTGCGCCGCGGCGGCCGCCCACCATTCCGATGCCGCTCCGCCTTTTGACCCCCCACGCTCCTCGCACACCTCTCTGCACACGCGCCCATGCCCCGGTGCAGCACCACGCACTGCTGCTGCGCGTCAGGCTCCACAGACACCAACGCCAGACACAGTGTGTACGGGTCACTCCCACCATCCAAGTCACTCAAACCAACCGGATCGCTCCCATCACTTGGATCACTGCCACCATCTGGCTGCTGCTGCTGCTGCTCTGCGCATAGGGCTCGCCAAGCTGCAAACTTGCAGGCAGCCAGGTCAGGGTGTGTGCTGGTGAGGCCGTGATGCCGCGCTAGCAGACTCAGCTGCAGGGGCAGCAGCGCGGAGGATGGGCTCAGCCTGCCTTGCTGTCTACAACTGGTGCGTTGCTGGGCTCCATGCAGTACTGATGGGCTCAGCTGGCCTTGCTGGTTAGGGCAGGTGCGCTGCTGCAGTTCATGCTGCACTTGCTGCTGTGGGTGTTGGGGCTGGTGTTGTCCTCCCTGTTGTGGTAGCTGAGCCTCATGCTGCCCTTGCTGCTGCGGCTGCTGTGTTGGACTGGCAAGGCTCCCACTCTGATGCTCACGACTCGTCCCTAGCGTGTCCAACTGAGACACGCCTTGTTCGAGCACGCTGATGGCTGCCCCACGCTCCTGGACAAAGCACAGCAGGAATCAGCCTCATGTCGGCGTGCATCACAGTGACACAAGCTGCTGCACTGTCGGCTGCAGAGCTACTTGCTATCTGCCCATAAACTGATAGCTTGGACGCAAAGTCCCTCCGCAACTTGAGCAAACCAACAGCACACTGCAAAGTCAGTCCATGGAACAAGCACATCCACCAGCATGCACACACTTGGGCCATTTGTCACCACTGAACCGCAGGAGAGCAACATGGCCTTAAACCATAAGGGTAGCCTCTAGAGCAGCTCCATTTCAAAGCCCATCTCCAGCAGTGGATGCGTAAGCATGTTTGGGCGCCCCACAAGCTAGCGCATTGCTGCAAGCCTACCTGGGCTGTGTGAAGCCGCTCCCCACATCCCAGGTGCGCTGCAGCCCAGTGCAGCCAAAAAAGGGGGCATGACTGCAAGTGTAAGCCCAGGGTGGACAACTTTCATTGTGCAAGTGGCTGTGCACAAGCCTGTGTATGTGTTTGCCCCGGTCGCTGTCATGTTTATGTATACATTTGCCTGTCTCGTGTCAGTGTGTGCAAATGCCGTTGCTGCTGTCAAAGAGCAGGTGCAGCCTGAGCTCCTTTGCCTTCATCATTACCGCTTACATGAGAAGGCATGTCTATGTATTTGTAAGTCCTTACTGCTATCATCAAGCAAGGCAGCCAGAATATTGCAAGCCTGCGCGTACAGACTTGTGAGTTTAAGCAAGCTTGCAGCCTGGTTCAATGTGTGGGCTGGAGGCTGCTCTTATAGCAGGGAATGTGGTGGTGGTGGTGTGTGAGAGAGTGTGTGTGTGTGTATGTGTGTGTGTGTATGTGTGTGTGTACATGTCTGTGGACCTGCACGCGCATGTGAGCGGATGCATGCCGCACTTCCAAGTGTCAAAACAAACCCAATTATAACCGTGACCGGACGGCGCTCACACAGTCCCTCAACAAATCACAACCTACTTGGCACAAGCAAGCGTGAAGAGACGCACAACACCGTACCCTGTGCGCAGGCTCTTGCCGCAACATGCCCTCATACATAGCGTCCACTCGGTGGGAGGTGAGGTTGGATGCCGGCTGCTGCGGCACTGGCTCAGCACCAGTCCTGTAGGCGCTGGTGGCACTGGGCAGCTCTGTGGGCCCTGTCGCTGCTAGCCCCACTTCTTCAGGCCTTGCAACTGCTTGCCCATTCTCTGCGCTTGCTGCTGCTGCTGCGCCTGTTTGCGGCGCTGCTCTTGGCGCCGCTGCTTGCATTGCTATTGCCCTGGGGGCTGTTGTTGCAGGATCAGAGGCTGCCTCGCTGCCTGCCTGGTCTGCTAAGTCGCCCTTCCGGCGCTTCGGTGCTGGAGCTGTGAAGTAGCGATCCTACAAATTGGCCCATCAGATGAGGCATGTAGAGCATGAATACCCAGGCAAGCATCGAGCTCTTTGTATTGTACACAAGGCCACCCTGTGCAGCAACGGCTGCACAACGAATGCCTGCTAGATCTGTAAGTTGTTGCAATACATCCGTTATTGTATTGCGTGGAACCCCATACATTCATTGTAACATTGTAACCTTCATAACATGATAGACCTGACCATCCCTAGACAGGTATGTGTCACGGTTACATGGCTTATGCATGAGGATACGCGTAGTGCAGTTTTGAAGTAAAAAATGAACAGCAAATCACACAAGTACAACCCACCTGGATCATACGAAATGGTAACGTATAAATACAATGGATCATGGTTGGAGGTGAAGGGTAGCACAAATCACAAGCACAACCTCCCTGACTCATATACGGCATGGGTACTAGTCTGCGTGCAGGCTAGGAGCTATATCTAGGTACACATGCAGGCCAGAGAGCCTAAACAGCATGTTGTGTACTAAATGCAGCCTGCCGCAGGTAAGAGGACCTGAAGAACAGGGCATATACAAGTGCTCGTGCCTTACACAGTAACCTTAAAGAACAGGTAGTGTACAGGTGCTTGCGCTCTACACACTAACCCTAAACAACCAGGCGTGTACAAGTGCTCATGCCTTACACAGTACCTGGCGCGCACCCCCTGGTGCTGGCTTCTGCACATCCTGCCCTCCCTCTCCCGCCAGCTCCTCAGCCGTCACGCATGTGTGCCCCACACAAGATGACATGGACAACCAGTCAAGACCTGACAGGGGGTAGCCGTGGCCGAGGCCCATGAGCTGCCAAGGGTGCGCGGTTGGGGCTGGCACACTCGCAAGCAGCTGGCTTTGGAAAGCTCGTGGTACGGGAGAGGGCTTGGCTGTCGACCCTGCAAGCAAGGCGGGGAGATTGCTAGGTCAGGCGGCGAGTCAGCAAGCCAGAGCAAAGTCAGCTCCATGCAGAGCATGCTTGTGCCATGTAGAGCATGCTTGTGCCATGTAGAGCATGCTTGTGCCATGTCTCCATGAAATGGTGGAGCAACACTGAGCTGGTGCAAGAGGACGAAGAATAAGCGCAGCAGAACATGCTCGTCCCTATCCTCCATAAACTGGTAGAGCAACATTGAGTTCATGCAAGAGGACGAAGGATAAGCGCAGCACCCTTAAGAACCATCCAGCCCCTCAGAACAGCCCCTCACCCCTGCTACATCAGGGGCGTCACAGCTACATACGGGCCTCTGGATTCCAGAGGCCAAACACCTTGGCACTCTGCTGCACACACACAGGCTTTGCTGGCACGCCAGGTAAGCAATGGGCAGCTGCATCGCGCACCTGGAGCAATGTGAGCAACGTGGTACGCAGGCACGCCCCTTCTATACCAGAGGCGTCACAGCAGACAGGTGGAGGATAGGCAACTGCAACGCACCTGGAGCAATGTTAGTGACTTGGTAGGCGGGCACATTACCCTTCAAGCCAGCTTGGGTGCGCTGCTCCGCAGGCACCTGTGGGAGCAACAAAGGCATGAAATGTCTGGGAACTTTACACCTGAGACTCCGGCATGTGCAGCACATTGACACCTTCATGGAGTTGCATTTGAGCTAGGCAGATGGATAGATGAGAGAATGGCGAGTGAAGTTGTTTTTTAAGGTTTTGAGGCTAATCTAGAAGGCCATGCAGGAGGTGGGCACAAGCATGGGGGAGCAGAACAAGAGTGTTTAAAGCTGAGGTGTCATTCCCCTAGCACCTGTAGCTCCCAAGCCTGTTGGCGTCAGCTCTGGACAAGAAGAGTGATACAAGCGACGAAGTTGCTCTTTCACGCCTGTTAAGTAACCCTGCTGACGTCAGCTTGTGACAGTTTCCGACAGGTTATCAGCTGGTGCTTCAAGATCCTGCTACGCTGCACAATGCGACAACATCAGGCTTATGCAAGTGCTCCCTCCTCGCTGGTTGGGTGTGTCTGCTTGCTTCAGAGCAAGAGCAAGAGTTCCCTCCTCACTGGTTGGGTGTGTCTGCTCGCTTCGGAGCATGCAGCCTAGCTCATTATGGTCTCATGCACCAGACACCAACGCACAGCCCCGAATGAACCTCTGAGAGACCACCCTCAACAAAATTTTGTCAACGCTAGCTTCTAACATTCAACTACTGACACACAGGCTGTTGATACACAGCCTCAGAAAGGCTGGACAAACCTTGTTCACAGACCTGCAACTAGAACCAAGCCCTGCGCCCTTGACTAAACCCTGCCCCTAAGAACAAAACGTGCAGACTTTCAAACAAAAGCCCTGCATACAAAGCATGCGTACCTTGTACCGAACAGTACAGAAGAACCTGTACAATAGTATGAAATTTGCCTGCATGAAAGTCATCCTGATCAGGAGAAACCGCCTCTTACAGAAAAGGCACGCCTTTGCCATACTTAGAGGCCAGTCAATTCCATCTGCAATCATGCCTCTCACTACCCACCTCTGCTAAGCGACCACCCCTCTTCTGCAGAGACAAAATCACGCTTGCATCTTTGCAAGCCATCGCACGAGCTGCAAGGGAGCGCATCCTTCTGGAGCCTGCATCTTGGCCAGACTGTGCAGTGGCGGCAGAAGTCACAGCAGCAAGGATGGATTTAACCTGCAGGAGCGTGTGTGTATGTGTGTGTGTGTGTGTGTGTGTGTGTGTGCGCGCGCGCGCGCGTACGCGCGCGCACGCAGGGACACGCGTGCCGCCTTGGCACTCTGGGCGAGTTTGCAAACCCCAGCGCTAGTGTTTTATGCGTACATGGATGCGTCTGCCTCACCTCTCAGGTCAATCTCTACTGTGCCATTACAGCAGCTGATTCACAGTCTTCACTGCCTCCAAGTCACATGAGACCGGTTATGTGTCCCTACCTCCTCATCCAATAATACATGCTTGCCCACACACAGGCATTCAGAGGCACATCTAGCACACACTGTTTACCTTCTCTGACAGCACCTCCATGCCTTCAGCAAAAGCAGCAGCGCTGGCTCCCGCCCCCCTGCCTTGTCGTCCCCCCCTGCCAACTCCTCGTGCGCGCACAGCATCTAAGTTGGGCACCACTCCCTGTAACGGTCATACGATTGTGCATACTTTTGCCTGGCGAGATGCATACTTGCTCAGGCTTGCTCAGCTAATAGCATACCCATGCTTCAAACAAGCATCAACCAAACATGAACAAAGGAACCAAAGGGACCAGCAGCGGACCAGGGGGGTTTGCCACAGCAGTGCGGAAAACATAAGCGCTTTACCAAAACAATAACGCCTTATCACGAACTTGGGTCGCATGCCTTGCAAGAGCAGCAGCGATATTCAGGGTTCGTCGTAAAACTTTTGGTGTAAATATTATCAGGTAGGCAGCAATTGCATGCAGTACCAATGGCCTGTCTGTGTAATAAGAAGTTTGAGGTCCGGCTGCGGCAGCAGGCCAGCTCTGCATGCAGTTCGACTTGCCATGACCGTAATGGACTATTTGCTTTGACAAAAGACCAGTCAGTGGCTCCATGGTGATATTTCATTGTGAATGGCCCTTTGGAGGCAAAGGGAAGGTCGTGATGGGTGGTCTGAAGAGGCCTCGTGGCAGGTGCTCATGTCTTACATAATGGCGCAATGGAGTGCCGTATCATACAACTTATTGCAACTGTGCACCAAAACCAACGCTCGTTACCTTTCGACTTGGAGTGTGGCATAGCCCTGACATACCAGCGTGCTACTGTTGACAGTCCGTAATAACACAGGGTAATGGGGTAAGGCAAACTGCCGGGCCAGAAGGTAGGCTCTGTAGCAATAAGCACACTAGGTTTACAAGAGGGGCCATGATGGCTTACAAGGGGTCCTATTGCCGTTGGAGCGCAACCAGCCCAAAGGACCCATACGGTATTACTATGACTCATAGTATGAGTATTAAACTTAGTATAATTTTTTTAGTCTATGCCTCAAGGCCTGAAGTTGTTGCTGAGACTCAGTCCCCACTTTCAACTTTTTTGCAAGGTCAGCAGCAGCCAGTCAGCGGTAGCTGCCCAGTTATTCACACTTACAACCTGTACTTTATACTGTACTCTGTGGTTGGCTTAGAGATACTGCTTTGGTACAGCACAACCATGCTTCTTAGCTCTGAGCAACATCTCACTCCCTGGTGCGGCCACTACACACTTCACCTCCTAAGCTCCAGGCTTCAGCGCCTCACTCGCAATCTGCGTGCAGCATGCAAGGTCTCAGACACTCAACTTCAGCCAGCACGCAGGACACACCTTGGCATCCAACACGGTCATGCGTGCGCGTAGCTCACTCCATGCAAGTGTGCCAGGTAGCATGCCGTCGCAGAGGTGCTGCATGGGGCAGCCGGCGTCCTTGCATGCGCCACGCACGTCAAAGACACACAGGGGCCATGAGGGGTCCAGCACATGCGCCAGGCTGCGAGGCAGGTCATACATCAATTGTGTTTGTATGGTGTACGGTTTCCAAAAGGTGCGGCAACAAAGGAAATGGAGCCGCATGGATGAAGATGAGGATAGGCACCAGTGCTAGCCTCCAGGACACTCCAACATGCGCATCAATGAAGCGGCACCGATCCTTGAAGCATAACACCTTAAGAAGTTCAGTACCTGGGCGGCGCCAAAGATGTGTACTTGATGCTACATGCTTCGGAGGAGCTCAACCTTTTAAGGTATGGGTGGGTGTACTGATTAAACAAGGCTTAGCGTCAACGCCCAGGCTAAATTGTGGGAACGGTGCCAGTATATCCGAGCCTGTATGCTTGCACTTATGCACGACCTACCTTGCAGAGAGCGGGGAGGGGTTTGCTGTCCCGAGCTTGAAGAATTGAGGGCTCAGGCGGTACGTGCGGAACTGTGTGAGTGGTGAAGCATAGCGGTCACGCAAGCTGGCAGGACCTGATGGGGCTGTTGATGGGGCGTGGGGATCTGATGTGAGGGGAGTGGAAGAAAGGGGCCGAGCTCCCAGTACTGGCACAGCGCACATCGGGTGGATGGGGTTGGAGGAGGGTGGGAGCATGGGGGCAGGGGCTGGTTGGGTGGTGCTGTGGACAGAGTCGGGTGTGGGTGTGGGGTTGCTGCCGCTGGTAGGGGTGGGTGCTGTAGGAGCTTGGAGGTGACTGCTGGACGGAGCTGGCGGCGCGTTTGATGCACCAGAGTTTGACAGACCATGGGGTGCGTCTGGCTGGGCAGCGCCTGGCAGAGCTGGTGCAGTACTTAATGGTGCTTGGGGCATGAGAGGCTGGGCAGTGGCCATCTGGGCCAATGGCCTGTGTGCTGGATCCTGAGCCATGCCATCCGGTAGAGCATTGCTCAATGGAGCAGCAGGAGCTTGAGCTTGAGCGCCCTCTGCTTGACTTGTCTGCAGTGCAGCTGGAGTTATGCTAGAGGTGGTGCGGGGGGTGAGGGCTTGAGGCTGTTGCGGGGCAGATGCAGCTGTCCCAGCAGGGGTTGCTGAATTTGGCTGCTGAACGGCAGGTGAAGCAGAGGTAGCAGAGGGGGTGAGAGGCGGCTGCTGTGGAGCAAATGGCGCTGTGCTAGAGGTGGGAGCCTCAGGCGGCAGCTGTGTAGCAGCTGGGCCTGCGGCAGCAGGCAGTGCTTGGTTGGACAGTTGTGTCGCAGCTGGCGCTGGGTCATTGGCGGGGGAATGAGCAACACTGGTTGAGGGAGCAACAGAGGCGCCTCTGGTAGGCTGCACGGTAATCTCAGGGTCACGCCCCTGACTGCCATCCTGCACAACACTTTCCGTTAGCCCCCTGCCCTCTCCATCACTGGGTGCAGCTGCTGGGGCTACCCTGCAAGGCTCCTTCACACCAGCTGAAGTAGGGGCCTGGCCCCCTGAGCCCTTCCCGCTCCCTACTTCCTGGGCACCAGCTAACTGGTCAGGCCTCGAGCCCTGGCCCCCTCCAGCCTGGTCGCTCCCTGCTGCCTGCGCATCAGCTGACTGGTCCTCCCTTTGGACCGGGCCCCCTCCAGCCTGGCTGGCCCCTGCTGCCTGCGCATCAGCTGACTGGTCCTCCCTTTGGACCGGGCCCCCTCCAGCCTGGCTGGTCCCTGCTGCCTGCGCATCAGCTGACTGGTCCTCCCTTTGAACCGGGCCCCCTCCAGCCTGGCTGGTCCCTGTTGCTTGCGCATCAGCTGACTGGTCCTCCCTTCGGACAGGGCCCCCATCAGCAAGGCTGTCCACAGGGTCGATGTCCATGTCCTCGCCCTCGCCTAGCCCTTGAGAGGCTTCAGGAGGCGCCGTAGGCAAAGGAGGCAGCAGGTCAAAGGAAGGCAGGGGGGGAGGCGGGGGGGGAGGCGGCACATAGGCACTTCTTTGCTCCTGGCCTTTGGGCGGTGAACCAGGGGGGAAGGGGGGCAGAGGAGGGGAGGGGCCTTGGCAGTGAGGTGGTGAGTTGGGGGATGGTGGGTAGGGCGGCAGGGGAGGCTGTGGGGGTTGCTGGTGGAAGGGATAGGGGGCATAAGGGAAGCCAGAGCTGTTGAGCAGCTGCGCTAGCGGTGCTGGCTGCGAAGGTGTGTGGGGCTGCCAGTGAGGGGGGGAAGCAGGTGGCACTGGGACGGAGCTTGAAGGAGGAGGCTGAAGCAGCTGGGATGCCAGATGAGCTGCCATCCTCCTCTGAACCTCCTCCTCCTCCTCCTCTGCTTCTGCTGCTGCGTGCGTGGGCGCCGCTGGCTGCCCCTGTGTTGCATGTGCAGGGTTTCTTTGTGCAGGTGCCGGGGCAAGGGGGTGTTGGTTTGGTGGGGCTGCGGCGACGGTGCTGACTTGATGACCGGCACTTAAGGGACCTGCTGGGCCAGGCTGCTGCTGCCCCCGACCATCTTGCTTGCTTTGCTGCTGCTTTGCTTGACCAGCTAGCTTGCCTTGCTGCTGCTGCTGCTGCTGCGCTTTGGCCCCGCTGCTGTGCGCAGCCACATTCTTTGCCGCACGCAATGCAGCCTCCCTCAATGCACGTCCCTCCTCCTCACTACCCTCGCTACTGCTACTGTTACTGCTGCTGCTGCTGGAGCTGCTCCGGCTGCTGCTGCTTCTGCTCCTGCTTCTGCTGTAGCTGCTTCTCCTGTCTGTGCCCTGCCCTCGCCTACCCTTTTCACCCCTGCCACCATCTTTCGCAGCCCAGCTCTCCCTGCCATCTCGCTGCGAGTTCCGCCCCGGACCCTGCTCCTCAGACCTACCCCTACCCCTGATCTCGCCTCCCCCAACACGCCTTCTCTCTCTGTCAAGCTCACGCGTACCAGACTCCCTTGGATGCTCAGCCGCCTTTTGTACTGCCAGGTCAACCCCACGCCCACGGCTGTGCTCCCTTTCTCTTTCAAACCCTCTGCGCTCATCCTTGTCCCGCCTCCCCCTCTCCTCTCTACTCCTGTCCTCCCTTTCATGACGCTCCTTCACCCGCTCCACCCGCTTGCCATGCCGATCTTGCAGCCCACCTTCTTTCCTTGCATGCTGACCAGGCTCTCCTCTGCCACGATGTACCTCCGGCTCACACGCCCTGCTTCTAGCACGCTCCCCCTCCTTTCTAGCCACTTCCTTATCGCCAACCCTGCTGCTACGTTGCCCCTCACGGCCCCCACTTTTCTCCCCCTCCCTCCCACCTCTCCCATCTCTACCGCCCCCCTTTGCACCCTCCTTGCTCGCCGTACTTGCTTCCTTGCCTTCCCGCAACAGCGCGCTCACCCTTTCATCCCTGCTCTCCTTCCCTCTACTCTCCCCCCCAAGCACACCACCCCCCTTGTCTGGCCCAGCTTGCAAGCTGGCAGCGCGCCCACCTCCCACTGCATCAGCCAGCCCCACACCCACGCCCCTCTGCTGCAGCTGCTGGCGCCGTGCTTCAAGGTAGTTAGCCACATCCGCCTCAGAGGTCAGCTGGGACACGCCCCCGGAAGGTGGGCTGCCAAGCAGGGCAAGTGCGGAGGAAGTGGGCTGGTTCTCTTCGTCCTCATCGAGAGGTGCAGGACACCCTGTAAGTAACATGAGGCACAGCAGCGGGGTTGAGACATGTGAAGGAGCAGCAAGCCCTCACAGCGCAATGATGAATCTGAAGGCATGTTGCGACAGCAAGCGTTGGGGTTGAAGGCGACAGCAAGATGCTGAAGGTAGCGGTATGGCTGCAAGGAACTAGGGCTTGAAACAAAGCGTGATTGACTAATCATACAAGAAACAGCAGCAGAAAGTCACAGGTGCCAGACTGTGTGGGACGCAGCCAAGACAAGTTTCACAGACTGCTCGTCTACAAAACAGAATGAGCGAGGTGCACATGCTTGGGTTCAAAATGCTGCACGAGGCAACAAGCCAGCTGAACTAACAGGATGCAGGATGCCTGCCGCCTCTCCCTTTGGGACAAGAAAGGCTCACGCATCACACGAGCATCCAGTAGGAGCACTTCTCATTCCTATAGCAGTGCCTGGTTGAAATCCTATTATTGCTTGAGGTTGTAAAGTAGAAGGCTTGTGATAGCAGAGGGCTCACACCAAAGCTGCTGGTCGCAGCACAAAGCAGATGTGCACATGCTGGGCAACAAATGTATGGGCGCAGGAGCGCAGACGTAAGCTAGAAGCATTGTTTGGTAAGCACACTGTGAGGCAGGGCGACTGACATGAATGGGGCACGATAAATTGCAGTCCATGGTGCTTCAATGGTGGACATACTCATTTACATGCATGCCTGCAGGCTCTTGCGGACACCTCCATTATGAAAAACACTACATGAACAAGCTTTGTGCAGTTGTTCATTGCTCATGTTACATGCACGTGCTACACCTGCGCATGTTCAAGTGTGCTCTAGCGCTGCACCGTGATGGTGACCAAGCTCGGCACATTGGCTGCCTAAGTTCAGCTTTTGTTGTTGTCTGCGTAATACCTCTATGCCTGTAAGCCTCACTTCTTCACTTCGGTCAGATAATGCAAATGATCAGGACAGGAGAGTGCAGGACCAGCCCAAGCTGGAAGCAACCCCACTTATTAAGTAACGGAGGGCTTGCATTTGTAAGCTGCCGATTTTGCAGGGGTGACCTAAACCATGGCTCCAGGGCTCGCTCACAACCAAAGCTTGAGTATAGTTACACAAGCAGCAGACAAAGCAAGTGCAGATTACTAACAAAGTAAAGTTACAACACACGTGCACGCGAGTCTCTTTCTCCCTCTCTCTCTCTCACGCGCGCGCACGCACGTACGCACGCACGCGCACGCGCGCGCACACACACACACACACACACACACACACACACACACAC
>QAXF01001859.1:17614-27690 GCA_004335645.1 Dunaliella sp. WIN1
TGAGGCCAGAACAAAAGAGCTTAGCCTTAGGTCAAGCGAGTTTGAAGAAGCAGTTTGCGAAAAACAGAGAGCAAGAAGAGAGCGGCCTTAAAACACATACATGCGCATATATATAGGGAGGTCAAGGAAATGTACTTAAGGCTGTAAGGAGAGTTGTTGCTAGACTGCTGACAGAAGCAAGCTGCAGAGGTTGCGCAAGCTGTCTCCTATGCAGGCCCTGGTGGTCTCCTGAAGGTCACTGTTGCAAAGGCATGGCCTCTCCTTGTACTCTAGTTGCTGGAAAAGAAAAGAAAAATAGGCTCCGCTGGTAGTGATGTCACAGCCAGCATGAATGAGGAAAGGGGCATGTGCAGGTGCTAGCACCACGCTGCCCCCCACCAGAAAGCTTAGTTACTGGATGTTTGATTAGTGAGGATCTGGGGAATTGCGTGCTCCAGCACGTGTACCTGAAACATCCGAGTCGTTGATATGTCTTTGTCAGGCATATGCTTGGCACAAGACTCCTGGACCATCAGCCCCACCAGAGTCTCCCTTTCCTCACGGAAGGTGAGGGGGGTTCCTCGAGGAAGGCTAGGTAAACAGCTGCTCCCTAAAAGTGCAGAGATATGTCTTGACACTGTGCATAGACGTATGCATGCACCCTGGCATCCCAATGCACAAGGTGGGAACAGGAATCAGGGGCTAAGAGTTGGAGCTATGACGAGGGGTTCCTCACGGAAGGGGGACAGGTAGCCACGGGTTCCTCGAGGAGGGGCTGCTGAAGCTGAACCGGCGTGGGCCTGTTGTGTGTTGGGTTGCTCCAGCGTGCATGGTGCCCCCCTGAGGAGGTGCCGTGAGGAAGGCAACATTTTGAGGAATCTGCGACCCTTCCGCGGAGGTGCTGCAAGGGGTTTCGCGAGGAAGGGGCTGAGGATGGGGGACGTTCTGAGGAGGTGCAGGAGAGGTGCCGCGAGGGATTCCTCACGGCACCTCCTCACGGGGGTACCGTGAGGAAGGCAACATTTTGAGGAATCCGCGACCCTTCCGCGGAGGTGCCGCAGGTGTGCTTCCTGAGAAAGGGGGAGCACTGCCTTGCGGCACCTCCGCGGAAGGGTTTTTGGTCTCCGTGAGGAAGGGGTGGCTCTGGTAGGGCAGGGCCCTGCAGCCGCGAGATGAGATCAATCAAGGGAGATCTCGGAAGGTCCCTCCCAGAGGCCTGTGGCGCCCAAAACACTTTAGCTGCTAAAGTGCCAGCTAAAGTGCGGCCAATAGGGACAGTGCATGTCTTGTGTTTATGAGTTTTGTGGCTGGAAACAATTTATAGTAGGTACTGTCTTCATTTCATCTTGGAGCACTAAGGCCCCCCAAGATCAAGGTTAACGTCATGTAGCTGCGCCTGCCTACAAGGACAGCTCAGCTGAAGCGGAAAGGCCTATAATTTGTTTGAGGACGTGAACGAGAAGAGCGTCATGAAGCTCAAACTATCGCTATCTTTAGCTCAAGAGGGCAAGGAATAAGCATAGAAAATATTGAAGCAGTTACTAACTGCTAGTAGGGACCCAAGAATCTGTAAGCCTGGCATCCTTAAGCATATAGCCACAGCACAAAGTATACCTGTCATCAAGGGCGAACCAGCTGCAGCGGATAGATCAGCAGTATCAGCGAGGGGATATGTTGGATATGTTAGGGAGCTCATACTTGCAAGTGAGTTGCAATTAGCCCACCAGGAATTACTCATGCCACCAGATACGGCTTCGAGTGTGGCGAGAAAATCTGACATGTTGATTCAAATGAAGTCGCGGCATGCCGACTTCCTTTCTTGTGTGGTCCTATGCCTTGCTATCGACTTAATATTATCTTATAAATGTGTTGTGCACGATTAGGTCATTCAGTTAGACCACTCACTGATCGGAGGTCACAAATCGGTCATTATACAGATGCCATAAGTACATCAAATTTGACGGGGGGTGTTGTGTTAGGCTTGGCTGTTTGACTAACTAGCAGTCGAACTAAGATGCAAAGCCTCCCCAGCAGGCACACATCAGCCCCTCTGTCCCATACATACACCAGCCCCAAAATGCAAGGTTTAGCTCGAGGCTGTGCCAGAGGGTCCAGGCTGTGTAAATTGGGCCTGAATCCTTTGCAAATGTCTCTGCACCACCCATTGAGGGCTGCCAGCACCGCAGAACCTGCGCCAGCCTCAGCCCCAGCTGAGGGAGGACAGCTTGTTGATAAACAGGAGGCAAAGCGCAAGCGCGTGCTGTCTGGAGTGCAGCCCACAGGCAAGCTGCACCTGGGGAATTACTTGGGCGCCATCAAGAACTGGGTGGGGCTGCAAGAAGAGTTTGGTGAGTGACTGCCAGGCAGACATTGCATCTATTGGCGCATTTGAGTGTGTGCAACAACTACATGTGCTACAGTTTGTGACTCTGCAATTGCTTGCATAATGAAATTGGAGAGCGCTTGCATCTAGGAGAGTGTGAAGTACGTCATGTTATTGCTCATTCCCTTATTTCTGGTGTAATCATAAACCTACAGGGTCTGAAAACAGTTAGCTAATATGCAGTGGCCTGCTTGCTCTTCCTCCAAAAGGCTAATTGGGCAGGCTATGTTTACAATACATAGCCCGTTACCTGCCTGCGCTGCTTACCGCCCTACATACACTCAATGCAAGCCACAGCTCCATGTGTGTCACGCATCAACTGCACATTTCTTTAGCCACTATGCATTGCCTCCTGTTGGTGGCATCTGCGCGCAAAGCTGGCTGCTGCATGGGCACATCTTGCAAGCAGTGGTGAATCAGGCAGCCTCGCTTCTCCCCCCGAGCCAGCCCTCCCTGCCATCCGGAGGTGCAGAGGTTCCCTGAATCTCAAACCCCACCTTCATGAATGACACAGCGCCATGTTCACACATCATCATCACAGCGCTGCTCGGTTGATCTTACTGAACAACCCAGGCTGGTTGCCACAATAGGAACCATTTGGTGCGGTGTATCTCGTATGCTGACTGGCTCTTCTGCGCACCCTACACAGCAAAGGGAGCCAATACTTAAGTTAGCTTACTGTTGAGCATGAAGAAGAAACCTCTCCTGTCATGCACTGAGCATGGGTGTTTGGGATGAGAGCCAACCATAATTAAACTGGGAGCAAACCCTGTGCCTGCGTGCCACTGCTGTGCCATCACAGAGCCTTTCTTCTGCGTGGTGGACTTACACGCCATTACCGCACCCCACGACCCTGTTGAACTCCGTAACTCCACGCGGACCATGGCCGCTGCATACATGGCGGCGGGCGTTGACCCCAACAAGGCCAACATCTTTGTGCAGGTACCTCAGTGCCTAGGGGGCTAGGGACCGAGATGCTTAAGTGACCTGGTCAGAGTGAAGGCTGAGTAGGTTTGTGTGGTCTCATGCATTGAGCTGAATTTTGGGCGTGCCATGCTTGCTCCAGCTAGATGGTGAGGAGGGAATGTTGTAGGAAATTCTCCAGCTTAGCGCCATGTGCTGGTGGGTCTCAGTGGTTGCCGATTCCGTTTTGGCTCAAGATGTGAGTCCTGAGCTGTTGTAAAATACTTTGGCAGCTACTACTGGGTATGCACACGATGCGTTGGAGTGAGTTTGTTTGACGCTGCCTTTTGCTGCTTACATGCTCTAAAACTTGATTGCTGCAACATTTACAATTGCAATGCTTGCCCTGCTCCTATGTGCACAGTCTCATGTATCTGCACACGCTGAGCTGCAATGGCTCTTAAACTGCGTGACACCCATCGGCTGGCTAAACCGAATGATCCAGTTCAAAGAGAAGTCAAGAAAACAGGTGGGTAAGGGTTCACAGCCGGAATCTGGCTTGTCTCACCTCAGCAGCTTATCACTGCATGTTTTTTCATAAAAGCGACTGGTACGGGTAGAAAAGCTGTGTTCACTTGCAAGAAGAGCTGTTGTGCGTGTGTCATAAGTATGGATATGTGAGAAATATAGAGGAAGGAGTAGATATGATGCGTAGGAGGCGTAATTAGGAATGTGTGAGTTACATAGAGTCGGATGGATTACCATTATGTGACTTACATTAAGGTAGGTAAGATGGGATGCGCAGCTGGCCGTACGTACATAAGAAGGCGTGTGTCGTTAGTAGGAATATGTGAGTTACACGCAGGTAGAATCAGACAGGTCAAGAAAGAGAATTGCTGGGTTGTGACAAATTTTGGTTGTGTCACATTATTTGCAACATCAAGGTTCATGTGGGTTGCACAAACCAGGTTCATCTGGGTAATTTCGAGGTAATTCTACAGCCTGCGCAGCTGACGAGAGAAAATACATCCCCTTCAAGTGTGAATTGTTAGAAGCTTGTTCAGAAGAGAGGAAAAATGATTCTTGTGCTGTACGTCTCAAAACAATTCAGGTAGAGGATGCATACTTACGTTAGCTTCAGCTGAGCAGCTTTTGCCGTGCTTAGGATGACTCATTTCACGGTACCATTTTAGCTGGCAGGCGCACCGTAACGCGAAGTGTTGCCTAGTTACAGAAGCACTTGATACTTGTTCTGCATACCGCTCAGAAAGACTAGTAGAACTTTCATGCTGACTTTGGCTGTGCTCATCTACAATGCCTACATTTGTAGCACAAGTCAATGCTGCAATAAGAGTTATGGCCTGGGCTCCTGATTTGCAATATGCGCGTAATAGCTCGCACAGGCTGTACTGTTGTAAATTTTTTCGGTGACATTTCAAGGTTCAGCAAACCGCTGATTAGTGAATAGCGTGTGGTGACCATGAGCCACGTTGTTTGGCTCATGGGGTTGCTGCTTCCTTATGGCACACAACTGTTCATCAGCATCCATCTACTGCTCTATACAGGGAGAGGAGGTTCGAGCAGGGCTTCTAACCTACCCTGTACTAATGGCAGCCGACATCCTCTTGTATCAGGTAAGGTATAAGTTTCACAGCTGTTTATGCCTACAAGAGCTTAGCTGAAGCAGAGGATACCTGCAACCAAAGACCAAAAATATCAGGAAAAAAGGCAAGGTTGTATCAGGTAAGCTTTTTACTGTGTTGTCCAGGGAGGTTGTCAAGGACGCTTCTGGAAATGCAAAGGGAAGCTATGACTGCATGCCACTAATGTGCCAGACAGCTGTATGACTTTGCAGCACCCAAAACACTCTGCTCTCAGTAGCGCACAGTTTTTGCGGGCAACAAAGTACTCATTGGCATCCCACACATTGAATATGAAAGTAATATTTTCTGGACCTCGCAAAGGGTGCAACTGTTTAAACAGCTACCCATACGGCTATAGACTGCAGCACCATGCTCCTAAGGAGCATCAAACCTTTCTTGATGCGTGAACAAAAAAGCATAAGAAGGGCCTGGTCCCTGGGAGACCTGCTTGAACCTACGCAGCTGCCCCCCCCTCCTCCCGGCCTGTGGGCAGGCCCAGGGTTCATGCATGTGGTCCCTAAGCACCTTCTTGTGGGTGAGCTCCTCCCATCAGGCTCCCAGCTGGAGGGGGGGGGGGATCATCAGCCTGCTTGCATGATGCGCACCAGACAACATAGCCGCAGCTCATACCAAGAGGAAGGGGGCTCAGGCACAAGAGAGTATGCTGCACAAGACCAAAGAGGCAAGGGGAGGGCAGAACCAGCGCAATAAACATGAAAAAGTGAGGGACTTGGCGAGCTACGTTTATTTCCAGAAGCCCTCGTGAAGCCTTGATGCTTGCACATGATTCCATGCAATGTCTTTGGCGCCTCGCAATACCCTAGGTTCGCAATATTAAGCTGATTCTCCGGTAATCTCCCTCCAAGCGGCCATTGCGGTAGCTCTAACCTTCACAAACCTCCTAGCTTCAGCCGCACCTGTCGTTGCTCAGTGCAGACGCCTCAGCAGCTGACACGCTTGCAACTTTCCCTCACTATGCCAGGGATCATACCTACCTTGCAATGCCCTTGCAAACTTTCTTCCCTCACCTGAAACTTTGCATGAGTTCTTATGTCTTGCATAACTTTGCTCACTGACCTTGTCTGTTGTAAGAACTGATTGCAGCATAGAAGCTGACGTAAGGCATTGCTGCATGTTTCATTTGCATCGCAGCTGCGTGACTTTTTTGTGGTTTGCTTTATGTCTCTGTGATTTATAAGAATGTTCTGAAGTGCCTGGGGCTGCGTAGGCGATATGTTTTGTCCACAGAGTCTAACGCTTCTCCACGCACTCCCTCACAGACGGACCTTGTGCCTGTGGGAGAGGACCAGAAACAGCACCTAGAGCTGACACGCGACATAGCAGAGCGGGTGAACAATTTGTATGGTGGGAAAGGCTGGAAGAAGCGAGGAGGGCGGGGTGGCCGTGTCTTTAAGATCCCTGAGCCCATGATCCCCCCAGCTGGCGCCAGAATCATGTCCTTGCAGGTGCGGAGCAGTGGTGTGCTTGAGCAAGAGCCTTGAGGCCTGCATAGGCATGGCCCTCAAACATGGGTTTTGCAAGACAGAGGTGTGTGTGTGTGTGTGTGTGTGTGTGTGTGTGTGTGTGTGTGTGTGAGAAGGGTGGGGGGGTAACCCCTCCTTATCTGCTTGGGGTCGTACTATTACTCACATGCTTGAAGCTTAACATGGACAATATTGAGAGCTTTGGCTACTGCCAGAACAGTGGAGCCTTGTGATTTTACGTCTGTTAGGAAAGGCCTTCCTAGCAAGTAGCCCAACTACATGTGCTGAAACCTACAATAAATCTTCAATAAGTCTGCAACGTATGTATTTTCTGTAAAATGTGCTGGAGTAAGCATGGAGGTTGAGCAGTTGCAATGCTATGCTGTATCGTCTGCCAAGTGCCATGACACTTTACTTGTACTGGTCCCTCTTGCATAGGCTAGTAAGTAGTTTTCACGATGATCTTCAATTTAGGTATGTTGCCGCGCGCGCGCGTGCACACACACACACACACACACACACACACGTGTTTGCATGCATGCGCGCGCAGGATGGCACAGCAAAGATGTCAAAGTCAGCAGAGAATGAGCTTAGCCGAATCAACATAACAGACTCACCAGAAGTTATAGCTAACAAGGTGGGTGGCGATGTGTGGGATGGTGCATAATGAGGCAGAAGTTTTGGTCTCCAGCCTCAAAAGCTCAGCTGTGAGTTCCCTGTTCCACTGCGCAACCCTCGAGAAGTGCACTCCTTGGGACATCAAGCAGAATACTAGCTGTTTTCCCCTCTCAATTTGTATCTCCATGCTGTGATCCTGTGAGATGTTGGATTGCTGTTGTGCACTGATGCGTTGCTGGTAAGGAAGCGGGCAGCAGCCCAGCCCCATCAGGCATTCTTGACGTCCTCCTTTTGCTACTCACACCAAAAATGATAAGCAGTTATGATGACTACGAAGTGAGCCTTCTTGTCATCAAGAAGTGTTAATGGCGCCACCACAATAATCATAAAACAGGCTCAGTGAGACAGCCATGTATGTGCTCCACTTTGTTATTGCCAGCGTTCCTTTAATGCTTGAACCTGCGTACCCCCTACTATCCAGCTCCTTCCCTTCAAATTCCTGAACACCAGGCCTTGCCTGCATCTCTCATTGCCGCAATTACTCAAGCACTGGATAGGCTGCAAGCGAACAGCTGTCAGAGTCTGGGCTCCGGCTTGGTGACCTAACCCTGAGCACCCCAGCCTTCCACTCTCTTGCAAGCATCCCTACATCTTCAAACTCACTGGGTCCTATCCAATACCAATTGCGCTTCATGCAGATCAAGCGATGTAAGACGGACGCATATGAAGGGCTCCAATTTGATGACCCCAACCGGCCCGAGTGCACCAACCTGCTCACGCTCTACCAGCTTGCATCAGGCCGCAGCCGAGAGGAAGTAGCAGCAGAGTGTGCGTCCCTACGATGGGGTGCCTTCAAGCCCATGCTGACAGATGCTTTGGTGGAGCACTTGCGACCGTTGCAAACCAAGTGAGTCCCAGAGAGTTTGCTGTCTCGGACAGGCTCAGAGTTATAGCTGTTATTGTTGAAGAGCTTCTAAGCACTCCCTGGCAAGCAGCTATGCAAGGTCCCCGTTACGTACAAAACTTTTGTGCAATACCAAGATCGTGCTGCAGCAGAGCACGGAATTTTAATATGCTCCTAAGACAAAACGTAAGCCCTGCAGCCTTGTTTGCTTGACAGCCCTCCTTGTTTATCCAGTTGAGGGAGAGAGCAGCCCCCAGATGCATGCTGACACGCCCAGCTGTCGCCCAGGCAAAACAGCTTATTGGCTACTGATTGTTGTGGTTGCTCCAGCGTCTCCAGACTTTGCATTCACCTGTCTGTCATTGCAGCATTAGACCCAATACGAAGGTCCCTTTGGCATGCAGTGGCTACTACAATTTGCCCCTTAACAAATGACAGGCCCTCCACATCGGCATTTTGGCCCTCTCTGGGTTTCCTGTCAGTTGAACAGCATGAATTGCCTTTCAAGCAGATATGCCTGCCAGCTTCAAACTAGCCGTCTAGTTGGTGAAAGGACTCTGAATCATCTACAATAACCTAAATCAATGCAATTTACAATCTGGGGTGGAGACCTGGCTGTTAAAAGTAGGCTTTATGTCGCCATGCCACAGGCATGTGCCCCTTCATTAAACAATTTAAAGCCTTCCTTGCTTTGGGCTATCTATTTTTCAGTCTTAAGCTTGAAATTAAGTTGGGTGGCATGTGCCCTGGAAACATTGGAAAAGCATACCCATTTGGGGCCTCAATGACCCCTGGTGGTGGTATATACACAGCTTCATAAGGAAGATGAAGGGGATGAGCAGGGGATGCAAAGGTGGCGATGAACTTTCACCCATCAGCCTGGTAAGAAGACAGCCAAGCAAAAGAGCATGGTGCATTGTTTTACAGCGCAATCTGCACATCGTTGTTGCTAATAAAAGCAAGGGTAGGGCGTGAGCAGAAACTGCTGGCTTCCTTGTTACGTCTTTGTGGGGTTAAGGACTTCACTGGTGAGATGACCCGTAGGAGACCTGCAGAACAAACTTGGATTGTTAGACCAGAAGAAAGAAGAATCCCCAAGGGTTGAACCTCTAACTTTTGCAATTGTGTGGCGCTGGAAGACTACACCCTGCCCCCAAAATACACTTCTTTGTGCTAAGTAGCGCACTCACTTGTGCAACTGCAGCCGTCTTTTGTATTAAAGCCGCACAAAACTGGGCCTCGTACATGATGCCTAATGAATGATGCGAAGCGTAGCACATGATAAATGTTGCTGATAGGGGAGCTCTTGCTAGGCAGAACCAGACCTATCAGCTTGCCAGAGCTCACGTACCGCACGATTGCTTGTCAGAACAAGAAGATGCAGCCTTTGCTCACAAGTAATATGTGCGTATAATTTGCTGAAGCCGATTTCAATTAAAAGTGGCTTGTTGAGAGCTTCAGTTAACATTTTCTTTCTCCTCACCTGCGATGACTGCAGGTACTCAGACCTAATGAGCGATGCAAGTTACGTAGACGGTGTGCTGCTGAAGGGGGCTAGTCATGCAAATGAGACGGCACAAATGACTCTGTCGTCTTGCAAGGACGCAATGGGCTTTGTGGTGGCCAAGAGATAGACAATAGGAGTGTACCAGCATCAGTGGTGCTGTGTTTACGCAATAAAGGTTGGCTGTAAACCAAGTCATGTGTAGATTTCCTCGACATTGCTGACCAACATGGAAATTTTATCAACTCGGATGTCAACACCATAACGTGTTGGCTTAGTAGGAAATGAAGAGTGTTGTGTTTTGCAGTATAGTTCAACAGATTTACGTGAACCTGCAGGCGGCTTGCAATATATAGGCTACATAAGCAGCACAGGATCCCACACTTGACAAATGACTTCAGCATGCATGTTACAATGTAACAGAAGGAACCTTGACTAATATGCACTGAGAGCAAAACCCTTTGGCTCACGGTTCTATACAGGTTACACGGTTCTTTACCTCAAGCTATTTTACCAATTTTCTTGCCTGTTCAACTTATGGCTTCTATCCTTGTTTATGTCGCAGTAGCTACTATGGAGGAGCAGCCATTAAGGCCAAGGTTACATAGCTGTACCTGCCTGCAAGGGCAGCTTAGCTGAAGCAGAAGACGCCTGCAAC
>QAXF01001868.1:1215-11488 GCA_004335645.1 Dunaliella sp. WIN1
CACACACACACACACACACACACACACACACACACATACACACACACATACACACACACGCACACACATGCACACACACATTGGTACACACGCAGAGCGGAGGACTGCATTTGCTCATCAATAGTCTTCACATAGCATAGGGCAGTAACAGAGAGACACGAGGCTGGGCATCGCCCCGGCCGCGAAAGGTCTGGATGAGCTTCTAACATTGCACGCCCAGGTTAGCATGCAATGACTTCAATACAGGCATCATCGTGTGGCTCATACCTGACATCTTGTTCCCTGCTTTGTCCTGCACACACTATTGACCAGATCAGTGAACTCACCCATGAATTTATGTGCTTTGTTCTGTACATCTTATAAGTGAGTTTGAGGCAGTAAAACAATCCACTGACCAAGCATGTCAAATAAGGCAGTCTCATGTGACTAAAAAATAATGGAGTATGATTTCTGTCCTTTGCATGTGCAACAGTTACACCTCATGCTCATGATCTGGTGTTGAGCCCACCCCTAACATTCGTACTTGAGATAGCACACAACACACTCACCATAAACAAACCTCGCCTCGCGTGAGTGGCTTATTAATGTTATAATGGTCAAGGAACTACTCGGCTTTTGTCAGCCATTCCTTGGTTCCCAGCCTGACTGAGCTGAGCGCTGCTTTACTCTGTTGCACTGCTGTCGTGCTGCACCTTGAACAAGCCCCTCTTGTCGGCCTTAACCAGGCTGACTTCCATTCCCATGTTCCGTCCTTGTGCTCCGAAGGCCTGTATTTGTGCTTCATATTTCACCCTCATGCAGATTGCGTACACTTTAGTGTTTCGCCTAGACATTTTATTGTGTCCCTTGAGCCAGCCTTGAGCTGGCTTTGCTCTGTGTGTATGAGTCAGTCAGATCCTGGGTGATTACCAACAGCGCCGTTCCAGCCACTTCTACAATGGTTTATACAAGGCCACAGAGCCCTGAGTGTGGCTTTAAGCCCGTTGCATGACTGTTTGCTTTGTGAATCATAGGCACACATATTTCACCAATAGGATCTATTTAAGAGACCAAGCAGGTCTGGTCGAGGCTAACGTAGTACACATGCACATGCACAGATTTGCGTGCTGCAAGGCTGACACTAGCCTTACTTCTGGACTTGCCGCCCACCTCCTTTAATGCTGTGCAGCGTGGTCCTGGCACTCAACGCACAATACACTAAAAAGACTCCATCCAATGATGATGTGTCCCTGTATGTGACCAACAGCGCCTACGGTAACGAGTTCTCTTACAACGTACTGCCTGTTGTGATGCTGGTGGGCGGCCCCACCTTGCCACCAGGTCTATAACACCTTGCCATGGACCTTGCAGCTGCGCAGTTTGGTGAGCAGCGATCAAGGTTGGCTCGGGTATCTCTGGGAGGTGTTAGAGAAGTGCATATGACTTCCTCGTGCAGGCACCTGACCAGGTCAGGTCCCCTATCAGATCTGTCCAGGACCCCAGCTGTCTTGAAATAAGCATGCCTCATGGTCATAACCATTAGATTGCATAGACCTGCAACCTGGTCTCCAAAGCATCGGCAGCCTGCCTTCAGTCAGGCTGGGGCTACAGCCGCAAGGTCTATGGCAAGATGATAGAATTTGAATTACTAGTGTCTGATGCCCTTAGATCATAATTTTAGGCCTACAACGCACAAGGCTGTGTATGTGTGTTGTGGTTACATCAGCTGTCTCTTCCAGCTGAAGGTGTCACAGGACGCCAAGGCATACCTTCAAGACGTGCATATGTGAGGTTATCAGTGTGCATAGAGTCGGCGGGTGTTACTTTGGGTCAGGGCATTGTGGCATATTGTGGCAAGATGTCACGTGACGCAGAGGCCTACATGCAGGGAATGTATGAGTGATGTGATTAGTGTGAATTGAGTTGGTGGGAGGTACTTAGGGGCAAGGGCATGTTGGCAACCTCATTAAGGCACAGCTGTCAGCAGTGCAATGTGCAAGTTGGTACTGTCGGGCATGCAGGGTGCATTGTATGACAAAGAGGGAGTGAAGCGCCTTCAGCTGGATAAGACAGCTGATGTAACCACAACACACATACACAGCCTTGTGCGTTGTTGGCCTAAAACTATGATCTGGGGGCATCAGACACTAGTAATTCAAATTCTATCATCTTGCCATAGACCTCGCAGCTGTAGCCGGGTGCTTATAGTATTGCCCTTCTTGCGTTGCCCTGATTGCTTAAACATGCATATCCATCTGGCTTCATCAAGCGGTTTTCTAGCCGGACATTTGAGCTCGATATACATATGACATTGTCTGAGTAATCTAGCGCTTCTGGCTTTCTCCTTTTTCATAGATTTACACATGGTTTGTTTGGTAAAAAGGTGGAACAACGCGCAGATTATGTGGCTTGTTATATATGTGTCAAACAGAAGGTGACTGCCGATGAGTTATACAAGCTGATGTTCTGTACAAGATCAAAATACGTACATGCTCTAATACGGGTAAAAACACGGTTGTGAGCGGAGTGTTAATCTAAAAGACACCATTTTCACGTAGCTGTGTTAGCTCATGCAGCAACTGATCTGCATCCAAAGCCTGTCTTGGACTTGTACGTGCAGCTGAGGTTTTACCCATTCACCGATTGGCATTCCTGTCCATCACAAATGCCGCTGCATTCTTTCATTTCTTCACAGACATATTAAACATGCAGACAACTTGGTCCGCTCTGTGCTGCTTGTTAAGTCCACACATTTGTGGCCAATGTAAGTTGTTCTACCTTAGTGCTTCTGTGTCAAGGTTACTAACAAGCGCACCCCCTGGTTTTGGTCAACCTGTTGTATTGCCTGTTCTTATTTGTGAAATTAGTAGAATTAGGGGGTGAGCTTGTAATGTGTACCCCCTGCTTTGGAAACCTTGTTACGTCACAAGAAATGTTGCAATTGAAGTGCTGAGCGGTTTTGAAAGTGATTTGCGAAACACACCATCTCATTCGCCACCTCATTCAGGCAAACGCTGTGTGGAGTTCTAGCCCTATGGACTTATCAGAGCTGGAGGCCTCAGTCAACCCCTCCATGTGCAAGGTATGACAGAGTGAGCAGGATCTCAGTATAGTGTGGAATTTTCACAATGGCCTGAAGAGACTAGAGCTAGTAAGAAAGTGGCATTTGCGTGCATGGATAATTTACAGGATGCATACAACAATGACGCACCCATGCCAGCGCGCACGCCATTCTGTGGCAAAATACTGCTCCACCAGAGCCAGCATGAGTGATGCATGGCGCGACGTAGGATTCTGTACACCCACTCCTCAGCAGGAGAATCGGGTGAGAAAAAAAGTGAAAACCAAGATCACGCCCAGGCAAAGCGCTCTGAAGCATGCCGCTGTGAAAATGGGCAAAGCTTTGCCATCCCCAGTGGAAGTAGTAGAGAAAACATTAGCCACCTAGCAAGCATGAGTGCTCTTGGCGGAAAACGGCAAATGATATTGTGCAGAAGAGGGGGAAAAACTGCATAGGCCTTCCCTTTTCTCTTTGCATTACAATGTTTCCCCTTTCCCGTCCAAGGGCACTCACGCTCGCTAGACAACTAATGTTCTTCTCTACAATTTCCACCTGCGATGAAAAAACGCTGCCCAATTTCACAGCGGCATGCGATGCAGAGCACTCTACCTGGGCGTGATCTAGTTTGCGGTCTGTTCCCTTACCCATTCCTCCTGCTGAGGAGTGGGCGTACTTAGTCCAACATCACGCCACACATCACTCATGCTTGTTCTACTGGATTAATAGTCTGCCACAGAATGGTGTGCGCGCGCTGGCACGGGAACACCATTGTGTTATGCGTCCTTCATGTTCATCCAGCTCCGCAACTGCCACCTGACAACCGGCGGGATCCTCTTCAGGCTATCATGAATGATGCATCCCACACTCAGGTCCTGCTCACTCTGACCTACCTCAGATGCAGATAGGTTGTAGCGAGCAGGATCTGAGTGTGGGATGCATCATTCATAATAGCCTGAAGAGGATCCCGCCGGTTGTCAGGAGGCAATTGTGGAGTTGGATGAACATGAAGGACGCCTATGACAATGGTGCACCCATGCCAGCGTGCGCGCACCATTCTGTGGCAGACTATTAATCCAGTAGAACAAGCATGAGTGATGCGTGGCATGATGTTGGACTAGGTACACCCACTCCTCAGCAGGAGGAATGGTTTAGGGAACAGACCGCCAATCTAGATCACGCCCAGGCAGAGCGCTCTGCAGCGCATGCCGCTGTGAAAATGGGCAGTGCTTCACCATTGCAGGTGGAGAATGTAAAGGAAGATTAGTCATCAAGTGAGCGTGAGCGCCCTTGGACGGGAAAGGGCAAATGATGTTGTGCAGAAGGAGGAAAACTCTGCACAGGCCTTCCCTGTTTCTCTCTTCTGCGCAACAACTTTTCCCCTTTTCCGCCCATGGACTCTCACGCTTCCTAGATGACTGATATTCTTTCACAATATTTTCCTGCAATGGTGAAGCACTGCCCGTTTCTTACAGCGGCATGCTTCAGAGTGCTTTGCTTGGGCGTGATCTAGGTCTGCAGTCTGCTTCCTAACCCATTCCTCATGCTCAGGTGAGGGTGTGCCTAGTCCTACATCACGCCATACGTCACTAGTGCATCACTAGTGAGTTGCTCTAAGAAGCAAGATGCAGCTGCATTTGTTGACAGCGTGAAGGAATTGCTTGGTTTGCTAGAGGCAGCCAGAAAGTTGGACCCAGGCTTCGTAGATCTTCACACAAAGGGCCTAAGTCCCCTATGCAGACGGGCCCCAAAGAGGATAACTTGAAGGCTACGGTGCGCTCCATCATTCAGAGGGCCCTACAGAGTGTCAAGGCTCTATAAAAGGCAATTATTGTGCTTGTACAAAGTCAGGGTGTGTGCCAGAGGGAGAGCATTTGGCTAGCAAGGTGAAGGTGCGTTGTGGCAAGGTGTCACGTGGCACAGAGACTTACACGCAAGGAGTGCATGAGTGATGTAATTAGTGTGAATCGAGTTGGTGGGAGGGATCTGAGGCAAGGGTATGTTGGCAACCTGATGTAAGTGCCGCTATCAGCAGTGTAATGTGCAAGTTGGCACTGGTAGGCATGCAGGTTGCGTTGTATGACAAGGAGGGAATGAAGCGCCTTCAGCTGGAGGAGACAGCTGATGTGACCACAACACACATGCACAGTTTTGTGCGTTGTTGGCCTACAACTATGATCTGAGCACATCAGACATTGATATTTTGTACTCTATTATCTTGCCATGGACCTCGCAGCTGTAGCCGGGTGCTTATGGTATTGCCCTTCTTGCCTTGCCCTGATTGCGTCAACATTCATATTCATCTGGCTTTATCAAACGGTTTTCCAGCCGGACATTGAGCTCTTAAAGTTAAACATATGTTGTTGTCGGAGTGACCGGGCGCTTCTGGATTTTCCTTGTTCATTGGTTTACACATGGTTTGTTAGGTAAGAGGTGGAACAACGCACAGAATAAGTATAATACATTGTATGTGTCAAAGAAATGAACGCTAGCGAGTGACACAAGCTGATGATTCGTACTAAAATAAATTATGTACATGCTCCAACATGGCTAAAATCTGTTATGCTGTGAGTAGAGTAAGCTGCTAAAAATCAAGGCACCATGTTGATGAAGCTCAGCACAGGCTGTGTTTGCTCATGCAGCAAGTGATCTGCATGAAGAGTCTGGTTCTTGCGGATTTGAGTCTTCAGTCATATAAACCCCACATTGCTAACATTACAGCCTGTTAAATTTCTTCATGCGTTGTTGACATGCCAGCGGGAAGGATAGTTGAGCGATATGAAGACCTAGATAGAAAACATGTACATTACAATGAATCAGCCGCTGTTCTGCAAGGAAAGTGACCTTCACTATTAGCGGAGCTGGACTCTAAGAGAGCCACATGGACCTCTCAATCCTCGAGGTTATGTCAATGGCAAGTCAGCAGCGACTATGCTGTGATAGAGCAAGAAAGGAAGCAATTTGGGCATCTGCACATACTCAGCTCCGAACTGAAGAGTCTTCACAAAACTGCTATTAGTGACCAATTCAATAATTTCAAACATAGCCATTTTTCAGCCCGGACAAACCAAATCAATTGCATCTATGAGCGTGATTTTTTGGCATCTTGGCACTGACCTCAACTCCGGGCAGATCCGTCATGGCCATAGTCCCAGACACGCATCTAAACAGCACAGACACTTACATTTGTGGTGTCCACAAGGTCACGTTCTGACCTGTCAAGTTAGCTCCTCCACATAATGGGACACTAGACAAGTACTCAACTACTTCCACCTACAAAAAAGCACAGGTGCAGAAAGAATTTACGTGCACTATGCATACAGATCATCATCCATAGTGCACACGGTATGCCTCCGTGTACACGTCTTTTGCCGTTAATTGTAAAATACAGAAGTTAGTTGCTGAGTTTTGTGCCGTACTTAGCTTCATTGGGCATTAAATGCGCTGTATGTGCCTTAAAAAGGGGAATGGAGGACCAACAGGTCACTTGTGGGGCTTGCATTAAATCTGATCTCAAGGCTTTTATCAGCCACTTGTTTTCGAGTCCAGTAATTTTAGCATCCTTTGTTCACAGTCACTGATTTCTTACAGAAAGCAAGATTTCTAGTCTGGCACTGTTGCATGATTATAGCACACTTCATTAGTAGGTTGTTCTCAACATCAACACACCTGAACAGTGCACTAACCCAAACACGCTGGTGCTGAACATTGCACTCATATTATTGTTGACATCAATAGACCGAACTGCATGGCCAAGGGCGGCAGGCGCACTCATACAGCTGCGTCTGCTGAGGCACAGCCTGAAGCACCATCACCAAAAAGCACAGCAAAAGGCGGCAGGTGCGCACACACAGCTACACCTGTTGAGGTACAGCCAGAAGCTCAGTCTGCTGAGGCACAGCTCGCATCACCAGCACCAGTGAGCACAGCCAAGAACGGCAGGCGCAAACACACAGCTGCACCTGTTGAGGCACAGCCAGGACCACCAGCAGCTGAGGCACAGCTCGCAGCACCAGCACCAAAAAGCACAGCCAAGGGCGGCAGGTGCACTCTCACAGCTGCACCTGTTGAGGCACAGCCAGAACCTCAGTCTGCTGAGGCACAGCTCGCAGCACCAGCACCTGTAAGCACAGCAAAGGGCGGCAGGCGCACACACACAGCTGCACCTGTTGAGGCACAGCCAGGAGCACCATTTCCTGCTGCTTCTGGACGCTGCTGCTACTGCTGTAGCTGATGCAGCAGCCCAGAGCAAGCATGGTGCTATGAGGGGCCGGGAGACCCCAGAGGCGGCCTTGCAAAGAGAGCTGAAGAGGTAAGTGGCGCACTTTACAAAAGTTAGTAACTCATCATCCCTACCCTACCCCCACGCCCTCACAAGCTCTTCAGTGCACTCACACATCTGCTTGTCCCAGCCTCAACCCCCCCACCTCCTCCCATGTGCATTGCACCACCCATGTCTCCAAGCCCGCATGCCTAAAGCATGTACATTGATCAACGTGCCATCCAATCTCCATTTTCTCCACAGTGTCCCAGCCTGGTATGCAGCTCCGACCCCCCCCGTGCAGGAGAGCCTCCACTACAAATCCTTCCAAGCATTCTCCCATGGCAGCTTGCAAACCTGCCAGATCCTTCTGGGTAGGTGCTGGACGAGGGAGGTAGCAGTGGGGAGAAGATTTGGGGCAGGGAGGGCTGGCGCTGAAAGGGTAATTGCTGACTTTGCGCAAGCAAGCCACGCTGCACGCTTGGAGGACCAATTTGCAACTGCTTGCAGCTGCAGAGATATGATGTAGGCCACACTAATAAACTTGGGGAAGAGGCTGAGAACACCTTGCGGTTTTTGCGCTGACACAGTAAGGAGGGGAGCGGGGGTAAGAGTAGGTTGATGTTGCTGGGAGAGTTGGTGATATTGCCTGGCTGTTGAGTGATGGCGTGCTGATTTTAATTGTGAGGGAGCCTGGGCCCACAGCTTTGAACCTGCTTTAGTGCTCTATTAACAGAAGATGCTTGAGTGAGCCCGGGCAATGGGCCCATTGATATTGATTGAAGTCACTTTCTCTTGCGGCTTGGTTTGCTTCTTTGACATTGGACCCTTCTTATCTGACCGCTGGGGAGCTGTCTGTGCAAGCACATGGTTTAGTTTCTTTCCCTTTACCATGCTGCAGCCAGCTGGCTACCATCGGAATTTTTTTCGTCTTTTTTCTTTCATTTTCTCGTAGATCTTAGGCCAATCATGTACTAACTTAGTACTTGAAGTTATCGGACGCATGATTCCATGGCCATCTTTAGAGGCCCACCAAAGAGAGCAGAACTATAAGCGATGGACCTATCACCAGTGGTGAGCCATGTCCACACAAAGGGCACCGTGACACTCTCGTTACAGCCTTCCTAAGTACATGTTCCTGAGCTTTCCTGATGACTTCATGCACAGCGTGGTCCCGCGTGTTGAGACAGTTACTTGGACCCCCGAACTTTTCCTACTAGTGACTTGTCTACATGTGTCACGTCAGTCGATTATAGATAACAGAAATCATCGATGCTATCTACCTCCTGCCATGACATTGTTGGTCTGTCATTGGCTGCGGCTTCTTCTGCTTCAGTTAAACTGCCCTTGCAGGCAGGTACAGCTGTGTGACCTTAAGCTATGGGGAAAACGCTGCACTGAAATAGTGCACTGCTAGTGCTCCATCAAGAATGTGGCATGCTGTTCAATGGTGTTAGCCATGCATCAACCTTGAGGCCTCGACGAGCTCTTTAAAGCCAGCAAGTCGGGATTTTTAATGAGCGTTGAGAACTCCGAAGTCATGAATCGTGGATGCCAGTCAACAGTATTTTACAGGGCAGGAACATGGTTAGCACCATACTTAACACAGCACGTTAGCGTCTATTGCACGCAGAGTCATAGGCTGAACAACATCCAACACTTCACAGCAAACTAGCCCATAAGACACAACTTTAGCAGCAAAAAGACAGTTCATGCATAAGAAAGCACTCCGTTTTGCATGCACTAAGTAAATGAATGTCTTTGCAAGTGCAACATAGTCAATGAATGAGAAGTGCATGTATTGGTGCATAATGAATGGTATGGCATGTGTGCCATGGACCTGCGAAGGGTCATAAAAAAGTTGCATACTCCTACAATCCCCTCCTACTGAACACCTGTACAATTGCAAACCCTTTATACTAAACAATGGCAGGGCAAAGTCGTCTATAAAGCAGCCTAGTTTGTACACACAGTGCCCCTTGCATCATTGGAAGCAGGCGCCTCTCATATATTGAAGCGTCACCACGCGCGGAGGCGATCTAGTTATTTACAGATTGTGTACAGTGCGGCAGACTTCTGGCTGCCCGACATCGCAAACCACGTTGCAGAACTATCTGCCCCATCGAAACATCCAGTATTCTGAACGTGACACAGCTAATGCCTCAAAATAAGCAGAACCTTCCATGAGAGCAGCAACATGGCAGAGCCCCTGTGTGCCTTACACCCACTCCTCCACCTCTCCATGCCCACACCCTCCAAACAAAAACACCTCATGCTCAATCTTCCATGTTCCCCTCATCGTCAAAATCAAAGTCAGCCGCAGGCTCCATTAGCCTGCTCCTCTTCCACTTCTCCAGCGTCGCATCCTGCTCCATGTCGCCATCCCCGCTCACGCGCGGCTTGGCTTGCACGCGGTAGCTGAGCTCGTTGGTGCCTGCAACCCAGGGGCCAGGCTGGGTGCGGGCATGGTGCGCTGTGGTGCAGTACACGTTGCTGTTTTCGTGGAGCGCGCCTGCGTGCGTGTGCGTGTGTGTGTGTGTGTGTGTGTGTGTGTGTGTGTGTGTGTGTGTGTGAAGCGCCACAGTATTGAGTATATAACAGCACTTCACACTGATAAAAAAGTCACAATCATGTGTGCCTTACATAAACTTACTCCTGCTCCATCCATCACTGGCATGCTATGTGACCCATACAATCCATATTACAACCCTCTGCACCTGCCATCACTGACACTCCACACGTCCATTCCTGGTTCTAAAAATGCTCTCACCCACGTACCTGACACAATCATGCGGGACATGTCTGTGATCACATTTTGCTCCAGCCATCTCCTCAGAGGGCGCGCGCCATACACATTGCCTGCTGCTACTGTGGCCGCGCGTGCAGCATGCTCTAGGGCGTCATCAGACAGCTGTATGTGTATGTGTGTGTGTGTGTGTGTGTGTGTGTGTGTGTGTGTGTGTGTGTGTGTGCGC
>QAXF01001874.1:2202-14584 GCA_004335645.1 Dunaliella sp. WIN1
CGCGCGCGCGCGCGCGCACACACACACAAGCAGTACATTGCAAGGGAGGGCCACTACAAGTACCCACCTGATGAAATACCTCAGGTAAGAGCTGCATTTCAGTCAACTTAGTACGAGCCCTCTGCACCTGATCTCTTATCTTGTGAATTACCACTTCTGCCCCCCTGCATCTCAGTTGCACAACCCAATGATCTGGCCATCAGTCATGCCTGTCTGGTGTGTTGACTGAGGCCTGAATGTCGGCAGCGCTCCATGTTATACACTGCACTTTTCTAGCTGTATGTTTGATTCTGCGCTGCGTGCCCCAAGAGACCACCTAGTGCACAAGCTGACTTCGCTGTTGAACAGGATTGCCCATTGCCCTCCCCTGCAGATGTTAATTGATATGGGAGCTGACTTAGAACAGAAGGACAACAACAATCTGACAGCATTACAAGTATCGTTGCTATCTGGTAAGTGCTTCTGTGTGTTGGTTTAGTGACTATTTAAATTTCTCACAGAAGCTTAATAATGTGGCCTTGGTTCTCTTGCAGGTTGGCAAAACATAGCAGGTGAGTGAAGGCGCAATTGCATATCTGTGAAAAGAGGAGCAAGGGGGAATGCTTGGGCTTGCCAGAGTGTTGCATGGTAGAGATTGCCCTCTTATTTCAGGAGCTCCATGCTTCTTACCTCCATGTTCTTTGAGTTGCCTTTGAATGCTTGAACATGCACTGCATCAGCATGCTTGGTGTAACTCTTCTGCAAACCTACTCGCCTTTTCTTCCCTCACAGAGGTGCTGCTCAAAGCAGGTGCTAACACAAGCGGTGTCCCAAGTATTGCCTCACGAGTTACCTGGTATGTACATTCAAGCCCTACTTCAAAGATTGATGAGGATGCATGACATCTCTGCCTGCTAAGTTGATGCTTTGTTTGAGAGAAGGGAGATGCTAAGCTGGGTTAAGGGCTCTACCAGCCAGAAGCGCTCACTGGAAAGGAACTGGTAAGCTCTTGCATAACAGAGCTCTTCAGGCTATGCACTCAATGCCTGTAGGATCCTTGCTCTTCCCCTGTACTTGCTAGTAAGGCACTTGTGAGGGCCATTATAGTTGCTGTTGTAGGGCCGAGAGAATGCTCTTCCTATATAAGGACAGATCAACTCCAGCTGTTACCAGCAACTTTGCCCGTGAGCACCATCCTCCTCCAAATGTACTCTGGTGTCTTGGCTCACATCACACTCCTGCTTGCTACTTCTGGTGCAGCCCTGACTTCACATCACACTCCTGCTTCTTCTGGTGCAGCCCTGACTTCACATCACACTCCTGCTTGCTTCTTCTGGTGCAGCCCTGACTGCAAGCGGCTAATCGCCAAGTACAACCTTGCATAGTTGACCGGGAGCAACAGAAGCGTACACCCCCCTGAAATCTGAACTTGAGAGTCTCTGACGGTCCTGTAAGCAGTGTGAGCGGTTCTGTAAGCAGTGTGTGCGCAGGAGGCAGGGGGCTATGAAACCCCAGGTGTATGATTGGTACACCTTAGCGTCTTTGATTACTTACGGCATTAACAACAATTGGGTGTTCAAGATTTGAGCCTTCTGAGAGACAGATTCCTTCGAGGCTTATTCGCACGAGAGGTACTGTGTCAGCGCAAATTGAGTCATAAGAATAGTATGGATTGATTGTATTAACTTATTACTATGTTACTGGCACCATTACAAGCCATCAATGAAAGACAGATTCTAAAGAATAAACAGAAAAGGAATATATGCGCTAGAGCAACTTGCTTGAAGAATTTGCTTGACGCACTACTCTTCAGCTTACAACTTCTTTCATTCTGCAACCTTCTTGAACACTTGCTTCATCGCAGTAACTTGAACACTCCCTTATGACCCTTGCTTGAAAGGGCTTGAGAGTCTGAGCACACTTGAGCTTCTAAGCAATGAAGCACATGCTGACAACACACATCTTGTTCGTAAGCAACATGACTTTTAATTTGGCGTTGTTCCGTAACTTATATTAAAGGCCCAGCCAAATTAGCAACTTTGTTACAACCCAGAAGACTGGCAAGGGGCAAAGGGAGAGCAAAAAGACAGCATACGCTTGAACCATTGGCTTTGGCAAAGCAAGGGGCACAAGAAAGACGAAAGCTGCTGGACAGCTAGACCTAAATGCAGGAAGAATGCAAAGACACACAAGGAACTGAGGCGGCATAGGTTCACTGCTGCTCTTGACTAGAAGGTGCACTGCAAGCGAAAGGCCACCCTACGCAGACACACACACAGACAGAGGAAAGACACAAAAATGGGAAACACACAGCGTGAGAGCGGCTCAATAGTTCACTGAACCACTGAAGAATATAACACAACCTTGAGGGAGGCTAGCGGGGAATGAGGTAAGAAGGCACAAAAAGCCGCACAAAGCCTGAGAGCAAATTGCGCAAATCCCTGTAAGAGACTCGCCTCCTAAGATTTACCAGGTCAAATTTGCCTGCCTACTAGGGCAACTCATTTGATACCTGAATTAAAGGAAAGAGCAAGAAGGGCTATAAGGTCGGCTACAGCATTTCAGGCTTTAATCTTCACTATACAATTTCAATGAGCTTCCTAGTGAGGGGCTACTTGCGCGGTGCAGGCACGTGCACTTGCCCCTTTCCTTTTCTAACTTGCCGGCTGCGGCATCAAAACCAGCAGAGTAATTCCTTCTTTGGTCTGCAAGAAACTGAAGCTTGTTCCTTTCAGACCCGCAGACCACTTTGAATCCATGTACAGTTGCCTCTGGCTGCTAGATACTATTTCCTCCCCAGTTTAACTAATCACAAGGGCTTAAGAAGGCGCACAAGATGATTTGAAGAATATGAACAATGATTCAATTGTCTGCAACCCCTGCGTTGGCTAGGCAGCACGTGACTAGCCATGAATATAAGCAGCAAGCACTCGGCCAAAGGCTCAAATTGGAAGAACCAAGAACATTTCAAGCTATATTCACCCAAGCCAATTATATCACCCTCATGCAACTTGTTCAGCCCCTTGACCTCCTCCAGGTTCCTGCCCCTTATTCTGAGGTTCATCTCATGCTACCCCAACCTACACCCCGCGCTCAAGCGCACCAACATCATCAAACATCTCGTTCTCCTCAGCTGTCCCTGGCGTAAGGTTCAGGTTGTCTTGTGTGGAAGCTGGCTTGCCTGCTTCTGTTGGTGAAGGTGAAGCGCCTTCATCATCTGTTGGGGTCTTGTCTTGCTCTGCTTGCCCCAGCAAATCTTGCTCTATGCGCTGCGCATCCGCAATGCACTGCTTAGCGTTCTCGAGGCTCTCAATTGCTGCTTGAGGAGGAATGGAGTGTTGGGCCCGAACGATTGAGATCAGAGCCGCATCCTGCAGGTGTATAACAAATTGGCCTTGCGCGTTGCGTTATAGAGATCAAATCAAGACCGCGCTGCTGTACCAGGCAGCCTGATTCAGGCCGCTAGACTATTTGCAGAGCCAAATAATTAGCCACAATGGAAAAAATGGGTAGGAGCACGAGGATGTAAAGCCCTTGCACCTGCATGCTTGGCGCTTCACCCTGCTGGGCACAAGTTACTACTTTGATCTAAAAGCCTCAACACTTAAGGCAGGCTTGTTTGCTCAGGCCCATTGCAACATACTGTAGGCAAAAAAAAGGGAGGACAATCTTGCAAGCTATCAAGCGACAAGCGCCTTGGCAGAGGTGAACAAGAACTAAGGTATAGTGTGTTTGGGCTTCAGAGGCAATATGCGTGCTCTTTGGCAAGAAGTGCTATATCTGAGGAATGTGAAAAATGTCCGCCTCTTTGACGGAAAAGGCTTAAAGACATTGGCACGTATGAAAGTTGAGCATGTATACATGGTAGACTTGCCTCCAAATGCACCACACGCATTGCTTAGGCACTTCTGACTTTGACCCTCTTGATAGGCAAGAAGTAACAAGACAAACATGCTCCAGTTTGGCTTCATGTAGCATCCATTAATGGCACTAAGCGCTGTACAGAAGTGCACATGTGCACTTAACAACATAGAGAAGTGCATATGTGCACATGTGCACTTGACAACACAGCTTACCAGCTTTTCCTTCAACTCTGTGCCGGCTCCAGTGCCCTCAGCAGCCTCTCCTTCAGCCTGGTTGCAGAAAGGTTGTACCTGTTTGCAGCATTTGGGGGAAGAGGCATCAGCAAGAGCTGGACAGAGACTCCCTCAAGCTCAGCCCTCAAGCTGATTACGTGGTCTGGCGCTACACGGCCTGTCATGCTTGCGCACCATTTGCTTGTGTACCATCAAGGCACAGCAGCAAGCAGGCTTCTGCAGGGAGAGTGGAATGTAGGGGATGGCAAGCAGAGCCAAACACAGAGTGAGTGAATTATAGGGCACACATGGCAAGGATCAGAACAGCCAGTAAATGACCCTGGTGTGCAACGTAAGGGATATATCCTTTGTTCTAACCTTGGTCATCAATACCCTTTATCCCTTGCAATTTTATGTGCCCTCATGCCAACCTAGCTAGTGCCTCTACAAGTACATGCAGGCAGCGCAGCTTGTGGCGGCCCTTGTTATATCTTGGCCACCTGTGCCCTTGATCACGCATGTGCCTTCATGCCAATTTCGCTTGCCTCACACAGGTACGTGCAGACAGCGCAGCTGGTGGTGGCCCTCATCCACCTTGGCCTTCTATACCCTTCATTTCTTGCAACTTCAATTTCCTTCATGCCCAATTTGCTTGCCTGCGCACCTGCAGGTTTGTGCAGACAGCGCACCGGCAGGTGCGTGCAGACAGCGCCTGAAGGCTCCTCGGCTTCCCTGGCTGCAAGCTTCAAACAAACTTGCTACTTACGGATACACACACCAGTGCAGCATGACAGATTGGGAGGGAAAGCTCTGGGCAAACCTGGTCTGGAGGCTCCGGTGTTGGGAGGTTGAGGTAGTCAAAGGTTTCCATGTATACAGGGTCCACTCCGATCTTCAACACATGCAGAGCAGCAGTAACAAGTTCTGCTCATGCTGGCAGCAAATGAGGGCTGCAAACACTGCAATGTCAGAGCTGTCAAACAAGCATGTTGCATGTCAACACATGGGAGAGCTCAGAGCTGCGTGGTGACACGATCAGTGCTCGTGGGTTGCAGTTGCTTGCAGTCAGAGAGTTGCAGGCAAACAACAAAATGGCATGTACCTTGCTCCCAGGCTCCACCAAGGGCACGAAAGGCTTGCGCGCGGCTTGTACAGCATCGTGGTCGAGAGGGTGGTAAAGCAGGTGGGGGTCATCATCTGGCGCGTGGCTGGGCACCTGAGAGTCAATGGTGAGCACAGACATGTGTCAGTGCCTGGACCAGCGAAGGAGCAAAGCAAGGAAGCAACCACAGAAGCACGTATTGCAAGTGCCTCCGGTGGATCCTGAGGCAGATCACGCACGCAGCTTACTCAGTGCTGTTCACACGCAGAAACCTGCCTCTTTGTCTGGAAGGGATCTTGTGGCTAATGGCCTACAGGGACAGCCTTTCCCTGTATGTCGCGGCGGCCTCAGGCACGGTAGAATGTTCCTCGGCGTTAAAAGCATGGAGTTTGAAATTTTGTGAGAAATATATCAACGAATTCTGAATGGCGATTGATCTAAATCCAGGAAATTGTGGGTCGAATTGAGTTACACAATAATAAATCAGATCAAAATAAACTTATTTGCGTGTACCCGAGCTCAGTGCTCAACTCAAGCAACATGACACACAGCTCTAGCAACCCTGCTGCGGAGAGGAAGCACCACAGCGACTGGATGCGCCACCGCGCGAGCAATCCACCCCATGATCAGGTGTGGGTTTATTTGTGCGGACATTGGAGCGCATCCCCCTTAATTGCCTGCGTATCAGGCATGGGAGCACACTGTACTACACTGTGTTATGCAACAATGACGATCTGAGGCGTGGTTCACCAGTTCCTCACATCTGCCTTGCATTATGATGCCTCCAGAGGATGCCCAAGCTATCTGACCTCCACAACCATGGCCCGGGGCGCGAGAGCATCCCGCCGGTGAGTCATGTCTTGTGAACTGTTCAACTTGAGATGTTCTGCGTAGGCATGCTGTGAAAAGCCAGCCTCAACGTCGAAACATGCGATTAGACAGAGAGCAAATGGATCTAGCACTCTCTCTAACTCAGAGTCCAAGTCAAAGATGCAATTCTTGACATTGTGGCTGGCATTTCGCCACCTGTTTGAGGAGGGGATGTATGCTGTTGATGCAACATTGTGGGCCAGGAGGTCGCTTAAGGGTATTTGCAGCTTGTTAAGCTTAGCGGCAGTTGCGCACCCAGTGTCAGCAATTCTTCATTTCTGGTCAGGAAAGCAGCTCAATCCGCCCGAAAGATTTCATAAACAAGCTTGTTGCTTGGAGTTGCTTTGTTACTGATTGCCTAAAACGCTGTGGCTCACCTGATAGCCTTTCTTGCCTTTCTTCTTGTACTTTTGGTCTTCGCTTGCAGGCATCTTCTGCTTCAGCTCAGCTACCCTTGTAGGCAGAAACAGCTAAGTGACCAAAGTGCGTGTGGACGTATGCACCTGCAGGTCTCAGCAGACAAGGTCATTGCAGAGTACAAGGTGAGAGCATACAAACCTGTCAGAGAGGCTTCAGCACCCTCGCCGCTTCCATTACGTTCACCTTGGACTGCATTCTTTGGCCTTTCTCTCACCTTATCTTGTTTACTCACTTGCCAATAAAAGCCTCTGCATCTTACCTTGATTTGCTGCTCTAACCTCCATTACACTTGCCCATATGTTGAACCCCTAGCTTTCTCCTGCTTTTAGTTATGCAAGTTCATTCTACCTCAATTTACCTTGACCTTCACTTGTTGGATGAGCTGGTCTCTTGTTCTGAGAATTAGCTGGTAGCCTTCCTTGCCTTTCTTCTTGTGTTCAATGGATTTTGGTAGCAAGCATCCATTGCTTCAGCTCAGGTGCCTTTGTAGGCAGGGTACAGCTATGTAACCTTAAGTTGCCGCTTGCCTCCCTGTGACCTGCCTCTCCAACACCTGGCGCCTTTTTCTCTGGCCTGCAAGTGCCACGCACTGCTGCACCTTTAGCAGCAGCGCATTGCTGCAGCAGCGGTGGCAAGCTACAATTCCCCGCGGTAAAGGGGACATAGCAGCTTGTACCTGCCTCATAAGCCTGCATCATCAGCCGCATGGGATGATCAGCCTGCATGCGGGTCTCCTTCTGCTGTCACCCATCTGAATAATTGCCTGGACCTCTGCAACCTGTTGCAGGACGCACCAGGGGTAGCAGAGACAGGGGTGCTGAATCCCATTGAGCAAGGTCAAGCGCGTCATTGGGGCGATAAAAAGTAAGTATGGATACCTCGGATGGAGTATGGAAGGGAAGTCCCTGCCTTGTTCTATGCTCTGTTTCTAATATGGTAGGCCATTTATGAAGATCTGACTCGTTTGTGGGCCCCCAATTCATACTTTCACTTTTTGTTCATCGGTAGTCCATCAAACACCATCTTGCCCTATGTATGTGGCTAATGAGAATAAGAAACTCGTTGAAAACCATATGCTTTTGTCCAGGATTTATAGCCTTGTAGCAAGTGTTAGAGAAATGCCCGTTGTTGTTGTTGTCTGCAGGTTAAAGATACCCAATCAGTTGCCCCCACCTGACTCCTGGACTTCCCAGCAGCCTGATCGGTGAACGAGGAGTCTGGCTCGAAAAAGTTTCTCTTTGCTCCTTAGCTTCTTAGCACATTGTGATCTACCCACATCGAGCTCATAATCGCATGCAATGAGTGCATGATATGCCAAGCTATACTGTTAAGGCTGTGTTCCTAGCAATTTATGTGAACCGGCAAGCGGCACCATATCATTTATAACAGGTAAATGCAAATTGCAAGTCGGTGTCCATGTTTAGAGAGCTTTTCAGGTGGCAGACTTATTTCCTCAAGTAAGCTGCCTTTGTAGGCACTGCCTAGCATGGCAGTAAAGTCTTAACGGTTGATCTCGACAGTTTTATTGTGGAAGGTTGCTCATGAGCAATGTATTGCGACTTGTACTGTCCTGCCAAAGCCAGTCATAGAGAAGGTGGTATGTCAGGCTGAGAAACTGCTGTAGCCCAAACACAGTCAGCACTCCGTGCACATAGTCTAATTCCACTGTTCAGAGGAGGCATGCTGAAGCACACAGCACATACTACAAACCTCGTACTTGTTGCTGGCAAGGGCTTCCTCCTGAACAAGGCAACACAGCATACAGGGGAATCTCTAAAGCAGTTCACAAACAAGCACCACCAACTCGGCTGAACGGTATTTAAGTAGCACCAGCAGTTGTACAAGGAAATAACAGATTAGACTGCAACAGCTGTGCTATGTCCATCACAGTGACAAAAACAGGTAGAAGCACGACAGCTGTGCTATGTCTATCGCATTGGCAAAAACAGATAAAAGTGCGACAGCTGTACAATGTCCATCAGAGCGGCTGCGCAACAATGAAGATACCAAAATATCAGGCAACTGGAATCGAAGTGTGCACCAGCCCATCGCCCAAAGCATCACACTGTGTGGCTCATTCATTGTTAATGGAGTAGGTAATAAGAGTGTCATCCCCCCCACCAAAACATACACAAGCAATAGCAATTCACACCCAATCATAATCACGCGCACAAATATTTGTCTGTCCGTCCATCTGTCTCTGTACAAGTTGAAGTCAGGTGTTATGTTATGCACGCATCTATACAAGAGCTCCAACAAGAGGAAAGATCCACTTGCAGATGTTATTGCTGTTCCAGCGAATAACAACTCACCGCAGGTACTTAGATGTTAGACAGAACCTGGAAGGCTGGAGATCTTCTACCTGCATCTGTAAAATGGCTCTATAAGTTTGTTCTGCTGTACCTCAGGGCTGTAACGTGCAAGCCGGCCCCTTGGGTTAAATATGAATGGAAGATCACACCCTCTGGGTATATATACCAGTGACTAGTGGGTATATATACCAGTGCCTTGGAGTAGCCCTTTGGTCACCATATACTCTTTTGGCTATTTAGCTTTTAGTGCCCAAGGGTTCACACGCCAAACAGCAATTACCCTACAGGGCTTCAGATTTCACAGATCTGGTTTCCATGGACTCCAGCTCCCCAATTGCACGCACAAGGCTCTCAAGTAGCCGTGTCTTGTGCTTCCTAGATCTCTGCTTCTCGTCTTTCCTGCAACACATGGCGCACAATGATGCACTGTGGCTGATGTATGGTCATGATAATTCTCCAAGTTTCTATACCAGAAACCAGACAGCAAGGCTATCAGGCATTGATGGCATAGAACAATGGAATCGACGGCATCAGGCATTAATATTGATGGCATTGCGCATTGCTGGCTCCAAACATTATAACCAGGCACCAGACACCAGGCGGCAAGGTCCTCAGGCATTGATGGCAAACCCTTAAAGGAATGACTGCTCTCACTTACCTAACGAGCCCGTAGCTTACACTGCAGCTGATGCAGCTGTGCAAGAGCATGTAGGACACCAATCACAGCAATCTCATGTTCACCTTCCACGCAACCCTTCCTGTAGGGCCTCACCAGCTGCAGCCCCTCAGCCACACATATGTTTGAGCATTCCACGTCACCCCTGCGAGCACTTCTCAACCTCTCAGCTACTCCACATGTGCTTCATGCCACATGGTCTTCAACGGCAGGCCCATACGCTTCAGCTAAGCTGCCCTTGTAGACAGGCACAGCCACGGAACCTTGATCCTAACCTTATACGTGCTCCCTACCACGAGAGCAGACTCATGCTGAGAGTGGGAGCCGCTGAAGCAATGCACACTCCTGCACAGGTAGCTGTCAATGTATAACCTTACCTTTTGCGCTGCTCTTTTTGAAGGGCCTCAGCCAACTGTTGGACCTGACGTCTGAGCCACAGCAGCTCCTCTTCCAGGGCTGTGCGCTCAGACTTGGGAGAGGGCGGTGTCTGAAGGGCCTGCAGGGGGGCAGACACACACAACAGGATGCTTGAGTGCAATTTAACATACACGCAAGAATGTAGGCTGGAAAGGGATATGCGTAATAGAGGCAGAATTATTTGCAGGCTGCAACACCGTGAAATACCCTCGCTTGCAAGTAGGTTGATGTGTCCAAGTGCGAGAGCGAGTTGTGCTTCATGGCGCTTGAGGTATTCAAGGCAATGCAGTGCTTGACCTCCAGGAACTTAATGATAGCCATGACATGAATACCTGGGCATGGTTACGCTATATCAAAGGTCATCCTGATGCATTGTGAGCCTTGTTTACTATTACTATGATTGTTGTTATTGCTGTTATTGATGATGATGATGGTGGTGTACGTGAGTGTGTGTGTGTGTCTGTGTGTGTGTGTGAGTGCACGCGCGCATGTGCACCAGGCATGCGCTCTTTCAGAGAGCTACATTGGATTGCTACATACATCCCTGCCAAGAGTGGCTCATTTCATAGCTAGCTCACACCCCAAATCACAGCTGTTGAGTGTGCTGGATGCCCTACATGCCAGCCTCAATGAGGTGAGTCACCCACGGCAGAGATCAACGAAGCTCTCCATTGCAGCTGCTAAATAGAGCACACACCTGGTTCTCAGTGCCAGTCTCGATGTGAATGACACACTCGCTTGAGCTTGTGCATTCTCTACACCTGGACTGCTCTCGTCTACACCTGTACTGCTCTCGCACTGCACACAACCTAAGCCCGCTACCACGGACCCCCATCGCTCACCTCATTGCTCCTGTGCTTGCTGTGTGTCCCAGGCGCAGGCCTGCTTGTGGCTACCCTGCTGAGTTGGACCATCAATTGCTGCTTCAAGGCGTCCAGGTCCTCAGTACTGCCCACCTGCGGGCCACAGCAAGGACAAAGCTTAACTGTGCTCGTGTATGCAACATACATGCTCTCAGTGCTGCCCACCTGCTGGGGCAACAAGGACAGAACTCTGCTAGCACAGGAGCAGACAAACCCCAAACCGGCAGGTGTTTGCACCGGATCACCATTATGGCGGATCTAGTTACCTACAGGCTAGAGTTCTCAATGAACACCCATCCAACAACTTCTTTGCAACAGCTCACCACACATCTGCAGATGCCGATGAAGAGGGAGGGGGGGAGAGGGAGAACTTTCAGGCCTGAGCTGAAAGCCTAGGGATCCAGAGGTGATCTTGTATGGTTTTACAACAGTGCAATATTACTGAGGCACTCAACTAGGGCAGAGTAACCATGTGCTTTGCAGCTCGAGTTGACCTTTAGTCCTTTGTGCAAAGGCCTCTCTGTTCCATACTCAGATCACCTGAACACCTACTCCGTAAATGCCGCTTGCTTGCGTACGAGCAAACGGGTTCACATATCCAGAGCTGCATCTCCCTATTTTCGGAACCTGCAGCTGCTTAGAATGAACACAGCTATCCGCTATGTATGCAGTCCAGCACAGCTGCTCACAATGCTACGCATAGGTCCAGGCATGGCGTTGAGCGGGACATGACTGTGAGCTGATGATCACAGAGCTGATCAGAGCTCAAGGACTGACGCTTGAAGATAACCTGCTCTTCACAAGCGTGGTCAGAGCTTGACGATGCAGTAACACTTGAATTTGAGCTGCTCTTCACAACCCGGATAATAGCTTGAGTACGGAGTAGCAATCGAATGCGAGCTGCTCTTCAAAGACCTAATCAGAGCTCGAACATGGAGTAACACTTGAAAATAAGCACTTCACAGACCGAATCAGAGCTCCAGGGAACACCAAGCAAACATGAGCTGCTCTTCACCAACCTGTTCAGAGCTCAAGGATGGCGCATGGCCACCCTTGTCATTTGGAGCTGACGTGTAGGCTACCCCTTTGATCATGGCTCGTGCATCTGGCTCAAACTTGGGTATGCGATGTTTGCTGGGGGCAGAAAGAGGCCTCGTGCCCTCCTTGGCGCGCGGCACATGGGCGTCTTGGGATGCATGGCCTTCTTTACAGGCTGGCCCAGGCCTTGAATTGTCTTTTGTGTATGTCAGCCCAGCTGGTGCCTTGCCCTGAGTGTGTGTGTGTGTGTGTGTGTGTGTGTGTGTGTGTGTGAACCTCCTTAGGCATGCTCAGACATACATACAGGCATGCTCAGTCGTGTGAGCACAAGCACACACGAGCTTGCTCGCGTGCGCGTGCACACACACACACACACACACACACACACACACACACAAACATGCTGTCTAGCACACAAAACGCACCTGCGGCGACTGCAGCAGGAATGCCGGAACTCCAAGCTTTGCAGCTGCAGCATGCTTTGCTGCCACCTCTGCTGCCACTTGCTTCCCAAAGTGCAGCTGGTACAACAACTCTGCGTCCTTGCCGTTGTCATTGTGCTTTGTGGCCTGCACGTGTGCGTATGTGTGTGTGTGTGTGTGTGTGTGTGTGTGTGTGTGTGTGTGTGT
>QAXF01001883.1:43827-54599 GCA_004335645.1 Dunaliella sp. WIN1
GTGTGTGTGTGTGTGTGTGTGTGTGTGTGTGTGTGTGTGTGCGTGCGCGCGCGCGCGCGCGCTAGTGACTGGGGGAACGACAGCAAGCATACATTAATTCCTAGGTACAATGCCATGCAAAGAACAACTCCAGCTGAGCAATAAGCGCTATCACAATTTTGAGCTCAGAGGATTGGGACAATGCTGCTTACCAAGAATAAGAACTTAGGCGCGCTTTACTATGAATACTCGCTTCTTTAATGAAAGGCAGCCCATGGCAGTGCTAAGGGCTATGCATTATTGAGCTTTTTATGCATATAACAATGCCGCATGGGCAGAACCCCATCAAGCTAACGGTCATGCATGCATCAGCCCTCAGGCACATCAGGCATGCAGCAGCAGCATGTGCCTACCGCAAACAAATGCATGCGCTGGGGGCCCTGCTGCGGCTTTACCTGATTGCTTGTCAGATAGAAGTGCTTGCGCTGTTGAAGCATGTGCCAGCAGGGTGGCCGTGAGACATGCCCCCATCAAGTGTGTTGATTTTGGAGCACACGCGCAGGCTTGCAGCTCCGCAAGTAACACAGCCAAAGGGACAGTAGGCACTGCCTGCTCGACCTGTGCACATGCCAGCCGTGTGGCCAGCCGGATAGTGGAACAGAGTGGTGAGGAGAGTGGTACTCAAATGGTTGCAACCATTGAAAGGGAAAGGCATGGCCGGATACCTACACAACGACATTATTGTGCAAGCTGTTACAATTGCTACAGCTCAGCAGGTCAATCAAGCCGCCTTGGTTCAGTTAGTAGCACGGACCAGATCATCACACTGCACTCTCTATTTCACCCTCACACTCTCTCTTTCTCTTTCTCTCACACACACACACACACACACACACGCGCGTGCACGCACGCACCCACACCCACACCCACACCCACACCCACGTACACGCACACAAGCGCGCACGTGCGCAAACACACACACACACACACAAACTGGGAAGCGCTGTGTGGCTTCAGTACACGGCAATCATTTTCATCCGCCAGTAGCCTCATTACATGAGCCTCCTTAGGCAGTCAGGACATGAGACGGCTAGGAATGGCGGCTCGTCCGCAAGCCAGTGGGGGCTGCCCCTCGCCCTTATAGGCATAGGGTTGCCAGAAAACGGTCACTTGCAAATCCCAACTCTGTAATGGACCCAGAAGTCACCGTAAATAGGTGCCTTACACCATACTTTGGCCCTAACAAGCATCACCCTGTTCAGAAATAACCTGTACTGATACTATGGCGTACATATATAACCTAAGTTGCTACTTTCTTGCAAACCATACACTGACTTGGGGAACCTTACCTATGCACCATCACATGTATAGGAGAGCATATGGGATGCTGATTGGCAGCCTGCTCTTACCTCTGCTAGCAGCCTGAACATCTGTGCCTCACTCAGCAGGTAGGTGGCGTTGGCAGCCAGCACCAGCAGCTCATGCACCGCGCCCAACAGGGACTTGAACAAAGCAAGCTGTGCAGCTGGGGCTGTGCCAATGGCCCTGGGCAGGGTGTATGGTGATGGGCATGGAAGTATATGATAGGTGCTGTGCACGCATTAAGACATTGTTGCTGAACAGGGCAAGCTGTGCAGCTGGGGCTTTGACAATGGCCCTGGGCAAGGTTTAAGGTGATGCGCGAGGAAGTGGGTGATAGCTGCTGTGCACAAAAACAAACGAAACTTCAAGGGTATGCTCAAGTTCAGGTCTGCAATCTCAGAAATTGCGCTGCACATACACATACACACATGTTGAAGGCCCACCAAAATAGGTGTAGTACTCACGATTGAATTCACATGACCACAGCAAAGCACCTGATTGATTGTGTCAAGTGTGAATTAGGTCAAGTGTGCAGCATGCGAAGCACAACCTGATCTGAAGCGCACCCTCAGTGCTCCAACCCTTTGCCTCATGTTGCTGGCTCTGTAAGCCTCTCACAACCTCGAGGAATAGCATTTTTGATCTGAGGCATTGCGTGCCTACTTTGAAGCTAGCTTCTGGCTTTCCGCATGTCACAAACTTTGCATGTACAGCGTGATAAGAAGATATAGAAGCTCAGCAGCCTAACATCTACGTAACATACCTGTCTATTTGGCTGAGGTGTGCACCATGCCATATCAAGGTACAAACTGCCTGAGCCGCGACGTCCTGCACGCTGCGACCCATGCGCTCAAGATCAAACAGCCCAGGCTCCATCACCAGCACACCCAGCACCTGCAGCAGCAGGATTAATTGTTTACAGGGGTTACGGGCCAGGCTCCATCACCAGCACACCCAGCACCTGCAGCAACAATAGCTATGGGGTTTGGTGTGTCATTTGGCGCAATGGCGCATGACATGTGCAGAGAGCAAGAGGTCTTGGCGTTTGAGGGCTCAACATGCGTTGGACACAAGCTTCATTTCAGCAAGGCCCATAGTCACAGCCATGCACTCCTGGTCTTGCTGGAGGAGCTTGTTCAGCACACCCATGACATTGAGAAGTGCATTCTAATGCAAATACGCTGCAACAGCTGTAAAGCTGGAAATAGAGTTTGGAATCAGGAGGGCATTAAAAAGTAGTAAACACCAAGTGGAAAAGTAAACCAAAGGCCCTGAGAGACCACCCCACCGCCTCCTCCCCATACACTGCCCCTCTCCGCACAGAAGAAGCTCCAATCTGCTCCTTTTTGAATTCTGCTCCCACCCGTGTCCTGGTCACAAGCAATGGCTGCTTTGATGGAAAATTATGGGGCAAAACCTTTAGTCCATGCGCCTTGGCGTGCAGCACCTGAATGAGGCATAGAGCTGACACGAATCACCTCAGCGTGCATTTCCCATTTTACTGCTCATCCTTACAATACAATGAAGGTGTCACGTCGTATGCTTGGCGTGAGATGGTGGCCTACAGCTGGACAGTGCCTTGCAGCCTGAGCAAGCGTCCACGGCACCAGACTTCAACCACACACCCAGACCTCCATTACTAACCACTTGACCTCAAAAGGGTGCCATCCTACAGTCGTTGAGCCCAGGCACCCCTGACATATACATATTCCCATAGAAGCGGCTTGAAGCAGTTCTGGAGGGAGGGGATAAGAAGTCAACCCCCCCCNTCCGATCCGACCCATGCATCAATTGGTTCTTCTTGGTTACAAGTCTCTGGATGAATAAAGCTTAGATTGATACATGTATAAATGTTATTGGAACTGATGCCTCCTGCTAGAATAATTAAGAAGCTTTTGGGGTGCCCTACCAGTTGCCCCTCCCCCACCTCTCCACCACAAATGTGTCACAATTTGTCACCAAGGGCAAGCACACTTATTCCAACAACACCACATAGGCACCCTTCTCTTGTAGGCCCTGAGACTGTCCACGCCTACCAAATACTCTGTAATAAGTCTGCACTTCAGGAGGCACAATTCCTTCTTTTTGGTTCAACAGCAGTATTGTCCAGGTGGGTGCAACCGTGGTATTGCGCGCTTACAAAATGGCCCTGACCCACTTCATAATTCAGAGACACATAAAATTGAAATACACGACCCAATGACTGGCACATTGCCCTAGATGAGCTTGTTACTGATCACTGAGCTGCGGACCAGCGCCAAGACTATGTAGCATACTAAATAGCAGTCTGACTTGCACGCACATGCAGCTACGTACAGATACTCAAACACACACACACACACACACACACACACACACACACACACACACACACCTGTGCCGCCACCTGGCCGCAGCGCAGCGCTTCCTGCTGCTCTGTGGCAGCATACACGGGCCCTTCGCCATGCAGCAGCTGCAGCACTCGCGGCTGCTGCGGATGCTGCACCCCATCCTCACGCTCATGCTGTTGGCCTCGCGCAGCAGGGTGAGGCAGAACCACCAAGCCCTCATTGCTGCAGCTCAGGCCCCCCGCCCGCAGCCTGGAAGCTGCTGCTGCTGCTGCTGCTTTGACTGCCTTATTGCTCCCAGCAGCATCTTGCACAGTCTCTCCAGCCCACACCCCCTCCAAGTCCAACCCATCACAGGTGCTCGCCTCCCCTTGGTACCCTCCCTCGCTCAGCCTCTCTAACACCCTTGCAGCAGCGGCTATCCCTGAGACTTGCTGAGTGCCTGCAGCAGAGCCCGCAGCATAATTGCTGGCTGCTGCCTCTGCTGCGCCTGAGTTGGAGCTACCAGACAGCAGGGCATACAGGCCTGGGGCACCCAGCGCCTCTCCATCCTGACCTCTGCCTGCCTGCGGCGCACAGTAACGGCAGAAGCACGTGTAACAAACAATGGCAAACTAGGCATGCTTGAGCGCAAGCGCAAGCAAGTGCGGTGTGGCATGGCGCTTGTCAATTGGGGAGGGTGCAGGGCCGCTGGAACACTTGTAGCTTCTCCTTCCTGACCTTTGCCTGCCTGCAGCGCATGAAACCAGCACAGGCAAACTAGGCATGCTTGAGCGCAGGTGCAAGCAAGTGTGGAGTGGCTTGGCGCTTGTCAAATATAACAAAAAAAGGCACTATCAGGCACGCTCGAGGGCGACTGCAAGCAACTGTGGTGTGGATTTGGGCTCATACACTGGGGGAGATAAGGCCTGGGGCGCCCAGCACCTCTCCATCCTGAACTCTGCATGCCTGCAGTGCACCGTACTGGCTAAGGTTTGGTGAATGAATTGTTGCCCTAGCCCAAACACAAAGGCGCAATCAGGCATGCTCAAGCGCGAGTGCAAGCGGCTGAGGTGTGGCTTGGGGCTTGTCAAAAAGTGACGGTGTAAGGCCTTTTAAACACCCAGAAGCTCGTCCTCCTGGCCTCTGCCTCATCCTGTTGTGCAAAGACCACATAAAGACGTCTTCAACGAGAAACAAATAAGGAAGCAGGGCGCTAGTGCAACGCTCACAGGCTCCAAGTGAGAAGCGAGCAAAGGCACGCTAATGAGCGGGCTAATAAGCCTGTAAATCACGGCAGCCTTAGCCTGCCAGGGATAACCATTGCAGCACCACTGCATTACGTGGCATACTAATTACTCACCATCCAGGAGAAGTACTTCAGGAAAACATGTACGCAGGTGCATGCTAAATCAAGCTACATATTTTCATTATGCATATGGGCAGCAATGTCTATCAAATAGGCAGTGGGTTACAAGCATGCGTGGGTTTACCCTAACACACCAGTGTGTGTCTGCACCAGCAGCAGAGCAAGCTTCCTGCAGCTAACATGGCGGCTAAGTCAAATAGCCTGAAGAAGCACAAACTCAGTTACGCATGCATTGCATGAAGAATGGCAGCTACTCTGGAGCTGAGCTGCCTGGTGCAGCAAGCCTTCTGGCATGCGTTTTAAAAGGCAATTTTTCCCCGATTGGCATTCTAATCTCCAGACTGATCAGAGAGCAGAAAGATAAATACAGCTCAGATTACCAGACATATTGAGTAGCGAAGAAGTTAGGCCTTTGATTTGAAGCTTCAAGGAGGAACCCACCTCCCTAGAATTTTCCAGCAGCCGCTGCTGGCCTGAGGGCGTGCAGATATGGTGCAGGCGCTCCAACAGCCCTGGCATGCCACGTACGTGCGCTCCAAAGGCCTCCACATCTACAACCAGGCCCTGCATTGTGAACAGATTAATGATACATGAATGCACGCAAACAAACTCCATAAGTGCATACACAGGATTGTAGCATCAGTGCAGAACCTCCTTGCCCTCATAAGTACCTCACTTCTTAGGCCTCACGGGCAATCAGGCTCTGCAGCAGCGTTGCAACACAAACACCGCCCTGATTTGCCCCTATTGTGTTACGCGTACAAACCGCGCCCAACTAGAGCCAAAGTAGTTGAGTGCCTAGGGTCAAGGGTAGGAATTAGGGATAGCGGGTTAGGGTGTAGGGTTCCCTGAATACAGCAACTTGAGCCCCCAGAGCTTCTGCATCCACAGCCAATCCTCGCACAGCAACAGCTCATACTCCTCGTTACCACCGTCTCTACTACTAGTGGCAGGTGTGTCGCCACTTGTTGGTAGACGCAGAGAGTCAAGTTGCGACGCTTCTGCCATTAATTAAAAAAACTGCTTGCCACCTCTGCTTGTAGGGCCTTTGCACTTGCAGGTGCCAGTTACCTCCCCAATGCCTATTCAGGGGCCCTCATACCTGCAGCAGCAGCCCCAGCGCAGGCCCCAGCAGGCCCGGAGGTGTGCTCCGAGCACACACCAAAGCGGTCAGGCCTTGCCCCCACACAGACACGTGACGTAGCAGAGCCTCCGGGGAGAGAGGCACCAGGGACCGTGCGGCAGGGCTCAAGGGCAGAGGGTCGTCCAGGTCGTACTCGCTGCCTGCGCACATCACACACGCGCAGGTGGCTGTAAAGGCTTGGGGCCGATCAACACGCATGACGTAGCAGAGCCTCTTGGGAGAGGCACCAGGGACCATGCGGCAGGGCTCAAGCGCAGAGAGTCGACCAGGTCGTACTCTCTGCCTGCGCACATCACACACATTTGTATAACTGAGGTTTCTACACAAGGAAGTCAAAGATCTCTGCCGAAGTGGTGACTTTGTTACGGGCAAGGTGGCATTGATAAGCAAAACCTATACCTGCACCCAGTTTGTGGCATAGCGGCACACATCTGTAAGGCAGGCATTCCACAAGACCTGTACCTGCACCCAGTATGTAACAAAGCAGCACACAACTGTAAGGTACAGGGATTCCCCAACCCCTACTCCCTAAACCCTCACCCTAACCTTACACCTTTATATAACCTATGCTTGCGCTCGATGCGCAGCACAGCAGCGCGCGCTTCCCACGACCTACACCTGCACTCAGTTTTTGGCAGCACACACACCTGCAAGGCAGACGCTCTGTGGCGGCAGCGCCAGCACGCATGTCAGCACCTTCAGCAGCTGTGCCTTCACAGCGGGCGGCTCCCCACCCTCAGCCTCCCCTGACACACTGCCCTGCTCCCCACCCGCGTGCGCACCAAGCACAGCCGCATCAACGCCCCTCCCAAAAAGTGTGTGCAGTGCGCGAGACGCGGCATCAGGCCAGGTGTGCGCGATCATGCGGTGCGTGTGGTGGGCGCCTGGGCGGAGGAGGCAGGCTAGGAGACGGTACGCTGAGGCCCTGAGGCGAGCATCTCTGTCTTGAGCGATGCGGGACAGCCAAAACACCCCGCTTGACTGCGCACATGAGAGGCGATGGGGTCACGTCACCAATGTACGTGTCCAGCAAGGGGCTGTCTGTACTGGGCGTCAGAGCACAACACCGGCTGGACAGCAACCAAGTGATTGTCCAGGACGCAAGACAGGTTCTCAGCGTGTAGGACGCAGTTGCATGATGTGCATGAATAGCAATGGGGCCAAGTCACCAATGTTCATATTCAGCATGGAGCTTCCTTTATCGGGCGCGAGCTCGCAACACAAGCTGTGTAGCAAGGCACTGATTGCCCAGGAAGCAAAACGGGTTCTCACAGTATAGGAAGCAGTGTCATGCTGTCCCTGCACATAATGTGCAGCGCATTAAATAGTTTTCACAATGCTGCCATGGCATCTTGCATGGTTTGGTGCTTCACAGTGGCGCCATGATGCCAGCAGCGCATCACAGCTGTCTCAGCAAGGTGGTCTTGTTTGGCCCTCAAACATGTTCTGGCAGAACCTGATGTAAGCAGCTTGCTCAACTATACAGCTTGTTGTTGGCCTACCATCATTTTTCATTTCTTCAAGGCATGGTCATCCCAAGCTGCAGTGCTAGATGCTTTTATGTTGTTACACAATCATCCCAGATGTTGAGCGCGCGCGCGCGCACACACACACACACACACACACACACACACACACACACACACTCTCGCACCTGCTGCCACACCACAGACCACTGCACCATTGGCAGCAGACGCAGCAAGTGGTCCAAGCACGGCATGGCTGCATGCACAAGGCCCTTGCCGCGGAAGCCCGCTGCACCAGCAGCAGCCACACTTGCAGCAGCAGAAGTACCACCCTGTATAGCAAGCGAGCAAGGCTCTGTTAGTCCCTTATACCCAACATGGCTTTAATGCAGAACAAGGCAAAGGTGTCTCATACCATTTGAGAAGCTGAGCCCTATTGCCTGAAGCTCAGCACTGCTGATGAGCAAGCATTGTTTGAGCCCAAGAGTCCTGTAGCAAGACCAGAGTTGCTGAACAGTGTAGTCGAGCGTGATCTTATGGCAAACTGTACATGTGTTAAAGGCAGCGTAAGTTGCCTTATCGCTTTAAACTGCTGCATTATAGCATAGCCAGCATCTGTTGAATGGTAGCGTTAGCTGCAGAGCTGCTTCGTGGCGTAGCACAGCCAGCGTCAGATGGAAGGCAGCACACGTTGCAGCATTGCTTCGTGTTGAGCTCCTCTGCCCAGGAAGATGCCTAGCAAGGCAAGTAGCTGGAGGTAGTGAATCATGAGGCTGACTGCAACAGGCCGCATAACCTTGTGTGCGGACATGGTGTGTGCAGGCATGATTGCTCTAAGTTTGGTTGTGATAATATAGCTTTATTGCTTGTTGTAACTGGACTGTTTTGCACTTACAAAAAGTTTGGTGTTGTGATAACCTCCGGAGCCACCTGCGGCAGAATGCACTGAGGTGCAGCTGAATGGTGGCTACACCACCACCTCTTGATCAAGCTTTGCACCCACAGGTTGCCTCATGCACTATGCAACTTTGGAGTATTTGGCATGCGCAACCATATTTCAAGTGCGGGCCTCACTCGCTAGGCTGGTACCTGTGAAGCCGCCTGCTGCACAAAGCGTGGTGGTGGGGCTCCATGCCCGCTGTGGGTCACCTCTGTCAGCAAGCTGGTGAGGCATAGCAGCAGCGCATCTTGCATGCCAGGGGCTTGAGCAAGCGACTGCATGTGCGTGTGCATGCGTGCGTGTGTGCGCGCGTGTGTGTGTGTGTGTGTGTGTGTGTGTGTGTGTGTGTGTACGCGCGCATAACACACCATGCAGTGACAGTTGACAGGGACGCAGTCAGGAAGTGAAGAGCTGCAGCATCTGCATGAAGCATCAAGATTGCTTGCTCTTGCTGCGCAGTGCTGCCCACCACTTCACCATTGATCCATCAGCGAGGACTCCTGTTCAGTTGCAGATCCACCCAACACACACACACACACACACACACACACACACACACACACACACGCACACCTCAGCTCCATCTTCCGCCAGCTGCCCCCCTTGGAGCACAGCCAGTACTTCTGCCACCACCTCCATAGCCAGCACACGGCACCCATAGCTACCACCCTCAGGCGCTCTGATGAACCCCGCACACAACACATGCAGCAGGCGCGGCAGCGACAGCGCAAGCGCCACGCGCAGGGCGGTGTGGATGTCGTGACGGGTGCGTGCGCAGTTAAGGAGGGCCGCCAGCGAGCGGAGCGCATGTTGCGCCGTGTCCACTACCTGTGTGTGTGTGTGTGTGTGTGTGTGTGTGTGTGTGTGTGCGCGCGTGCGTGCATGTGCGCGCACATGCCTAAACATCTTTACATGACAGTGCTGAATGGAATTGAATGGAAACGAGCAGCTAAGGCACCATCACTGCGAGGCACACCTGCAGCATGCTGGTAGTCTCCCTGCTTTCTTGGTCAACCACAGCACTGCCAGCGAGTGCCACAGGCATAGGGTCAGGGACCATGGCGGCATTGGGCTCCTCCTGCGTGGTCAAAGCACATTCGTACGTTTATAAATCATATGAACATGTATGTAGTCACAGCCTGGAACGAGGAGCCTGGTAAGGGAGCGAGGAGTTACGCAGGGAGCAAGCATATTGTATTGTTCTTTCTGATACAGGCACAGACTTGGTGACAGAGCAATGTTTAGGGAGTCTGTAGAAGCACATGATGATTGCCCAATGATGCACTACACCGCAAGGCGAGGCTTTAAAGGCTTCCCAGCCCGTACCCATGCTCAGGCAGAAATCCAGCTGTTGCAACAAGTTCAAGAGTGGTCCAACAGAAGGTGGAAAGGAACAGGGCCAAGGCACGCTCAACGGCCCCCAAGAGAACACATTACACCTGCAGCCTTGCAAAGCTCAGATCCGCAGTTCCAAGCAGCGTGGCAGACATACCAGGAGCGGCAGAGCGGACTGCTGGAGGCACAGGGACATGTACACAATCTGCAGCCTCACAAAAGCGCATGACACCTGCAACCTCCCCAAAGAGTACGCTTGGCAGACATGCCAGGAGCGGCAGAGCAGACTGGAGGCGCAGGGCCAGAATACCATCAACAGCCTCGTAAAGAAGCTCCTACCAACTGCAAAAGAACACCTGCATGTAACAACTCGTCGACTTCTTCTTCAATAAAGCAGACATACCAGGAGTGGCAGAGCAGACTGCTGGAGGCACAGGGCCAAATGCATGAGCTGGGGTGGGGTAAGAGCTCCAGCATGCAGCGCCCGTCGGATCTGCAATCACACACAGATGACTCATCAATGGTCCCAAGCAGATCTGCATGCCTGATGCGGTAGCCAAGCTTCCTCACCCTCCCTTAGTCTCCCCTTTCCCTTTAAAGTAGCTTGCACAACAATGGGTGGTGACATACCATGCTTCTTGTGCCACCATCTCTCAGTGTGACAGCTGCTGTGCCATGTAGCTGTTATGTCATTTAGAGAGCTTGCTTGTGTTTCCAGGGTACCAAGACAGGTACTGCAGATACACAGCTGATATGCCAATTCACTGCAATAGCTGTTTTGGTGCTCTTGAAACATACGCATGTTCGTAACTCACACACACACACACACACACACACACACACACACACGCACACACACACACACACACAC